>PISX010009087.1:0-77600 GCA_004024625.1 Mellivora capensis
AACCTCCTGCGCCTGCTCACGTGGGACCTGAAGCTGGTGGCGAACTCGGGGCCTTGTCTCTGATCGCCGCGGCGGCTCCGCCTGGGACCCGCAGCTCTGCAGGCGGGCGGCTGCGGGGGGCTGCCTTCTGCTGACCCCCTGCAGCAGGCGGTGTCTCAGCCAGTGGGCACTGAGGCTCGGGAGACTCAGCGTGCGTTGGATGGACCTGGACCCACCTGCCCTGAGGGCCAGAGGGGCGGGTGCTTTTCCCAAGACCAGACCGAGTTCCCCCGGGATGCAGCGATATTCCCGTGGGACGAGTTGTCACCATGATCCTCCAGGCTCCTGGTATGGCTGGAAGAGGCGATAGATCGTGGAGTCTGCCATGGTCGCTGACCTCCCACCCCACCACGTACCAGTGACCTGTTTCTCCTTCTGTGATTACCAGAGCCCCAGAGGTCCTCTTCCAGGACAGGTCCCACCCCCGATTTGAATCTTCAGCTCCCACTTTGAGATTGTATTAATCTGTGACTCTTGATTCTCCCCAGTGGGGAGGCCCCATACATTCCCTGAGGGATTTGGTAGGGAAAGGTCCTAAAGTTCTTAAGTTATTGTAGTTTTTGGATTCTGTTACTTACGGGTGTTTTGTATTTGCAAAATTCCTGTGTTTATGTGCCATTCTGTCTGCTGGTGTTAATGTATTGCCAGTTATTAAACATTATTACATTTTTGTTGGTTGTTTCCCCTGTGACCATTTTGGGGTGTACTGTTCAGTAAAAAGGCTGAGCCAGGGAGATCAGGTAACTTGAATTTCAATTCTGACCTTGCCATTTAATTATGGAGGAACTCCGGGCAAATTCCTTCTCTCTGAGCCTTGGTTTTCTCATCTATACAATGACATTATTATTCTGTCCCTACAAGTGAGTAATGTACGTTGAAATAGAATTTATATAGCTTCCAGGTGAGGTCATAGTGTGGTCTCAATAAGCGGTCTCCATTAAAGAACCACATACACATAAGTACACAAACAATTGTACTTTTTTTTATAACTTGTCCAGATTTGTGGACTAGCAATCTTTGTTGCTAACTGCATGCCTCATTCTCAAGGTCACACGGCTATGAGAGTCAGAACCAGGTCTAAACCCCGGACCCTTTAGTTCCAGGGCCTGGAAGTGCTCTTAACCACCCCACTGAATTGCCTTTGTAAGAAAAACAAGTATGAAGTTTAGGAATTTTGAGATAAAATGTCAGCTTTCCGAATTCACTGTTGAGATGCGATGTCTTCTCCCCTGATGGAAGGCCCCTGCAATTGACAGAAATTAACCACTGCACTGGAAGGTGAGTTGGGTACATCTCTGCTCTTGGTTTTGAAACATTTTTATATGTCAGAGCTCAACGGTTTTTCCCAGCTGAGGACTTCTGTCTACCCTGTCTCTGGAGTTATGAATGAGGGAAAGTCAGTGTCAAAAATGACTCAACACCTCTCCCCAAAAATTCATCACCTCCAGGTCCAGAGGATCTAGCAACACAAAGGCTAGAGACTATAGTGGGTACCATCTAGGTGCAAGACAAAATTCATTACCATCCAGTCCTCATCAGTTACCTGTTGTGTGACCTTGGGCATGTCTCTTAACCTCTCTGAGTCCCTGCAGGTTACTTCTTACTTACAACGTAGACAAAGCCCAATATGTGCTTGGTGTTAATGTAGGTATTCAATTCTACATTGTGGCAAAACCTCTGTGACCAGGTGAGACATGTAAGTGCTCAACAAAATGGGGGTGTCTCTGTTTTCCCTTTGCCTTTCCTTTCCCTGTTTTCCCTGCCTTCCCTTTCCCTTTCCCTGTTGCCTTTGCCCACAAGGCTCCTCCCTCGGATCTTCACATAGCTCCCTTCCCCACTTCCTTTAGGACTTTGCTCAAACGTCATTTTCTCGGCCACCTCATGAATACAAACTCCCTCCTGCTCTCTGCTCTCATCTCGGCATGATCTCTCCCCCCACCCATTTTCTGTTTCCTGACATAATACATTCCGTGTGCTCCCCACTCCCCCCATCCTGCCCACAACACTGTCTGTTACTCCTCCCTAGTAATGAACTCTGTGAAGGATTGTTTTATGTATGTTTCTTTGTTTTCTGTGCTCAGTTCCTGGCACTTTGGACAGTGCCTGGGACTGAATAAAGTACTTGGTGCATAAATGAAGGCATTTGTCACAACAGAGGTGGTTCCCTTGAAGGTCATGGGCACACCCCCAATCCTTAGCAGAGCGTCATAGTCCTGGGTCCTTCTGTGCCTGGACAAGGAAAGATGTTCGTGGAGGCTCTCCTCCTCCCCCTTTCTCTCTCTGTGAATAGCAGGTGGGGACAGGTGGGGAAAGAGCTGGGGTCCTCTCTTAATTCTTGGCTGTTTTGCTTTTCTGATTCTCTCTTCCTGTACTCAGCACCCTTCCCCCTCCCCTATACAGCCTCCCTCTTGGAAGTGCCAAGTTCTTTGTGGCACCAGCCCCTAAGCGTGCCTTTTCCCTCCCTTTCCTGCATGAGGGCATCCCACAGAAAGGGAAGTCCCTCTGGGCTCATCCCATCCCAGGCCTGAATCTAACCCCTTTCTGGCACCGTGAGTCCTCCTGGCAGAGCCGGAGCTGCCCCAGCCCTGACGATTCATCTTCCGAACTCACCTTCACGCAGGTAAACACTGAATCAGAGTTCAGTTTCTCTTTCGCTCCCGAGGCTCAGCTGGCTCTGGGCTTTCCCAGGCTGGGGCCTCCCCTGGTGGTGGATGTCAACCTGGGGCTGTGTTTTCACTTTTCCTACATCAGATGGAGTTGCCCATCTGTCCAGGTTAAAAGCTGCACCATGGGGCTCAGGCAGGAGTCACACAGACGAAGCTGGAAGTTCAGAGACACAGACAGGACAGTCTCCAGGGTCCCAGAGGAGGACACTAAAGTCAGAGACACCCACCGAGACTGAGTGAGGATCCCAGGCAACAGCCTCGAAGGGAACATCCAGATTCTCCTATTGGCTGAAGGAGACCAGCATCCAGGAATGAAGCTGGGTGAGCCCCCTAGCATGGCCCGTGACCCTCACCTAACTTCAGTGCCTGATGCTCCCTGACCCCTCTCCTTTCTGTACTTCTGCATCACAGATATGGCTGTGGGCTGCCTGCCGGTGCTGATAGCTATGATGCTGACCCGGACGGGAGCAGTTCCTGGCCCCAAGCCCCTTGGGGTCTTCCCTGATGCAAGGGGCTGCCACTTGGCCCAGTTCCAGTCTCTGTCCCCACAAGAGCTGCAGGCCTTCAAGAAGGCCAAGGACACCTTTGTGAGTCTCCCCACTGCCCCACCTGCTGTGGGCTAAACTTCCTCCTGCACCACCTCTCTGGGTCACCATGCTGCCCTCCCCCAGAGGAGGATCTGCACCCTTCCTTCGCTGGGCTAACCTCCCCCAGGCCCGTGGTGGGCAGACTCAGGGCCCCCCAGGGTCAAGGTGCCTCTACCCTCTTTTTACAAGTTAACTTCGGTTCCTCCTGCTGTTAGCATCATCTGGTCCTACTGGATGTTCTCCGCTCTGTCCCACCTACTGGGGGCTGACCTCTGCCTTTGCTCTCCAGGAAGAGTCGCTCTCCCTGAAGGCTTGGAGCTGCCGTCCCCGCCTCTTCCCCAGGACCTGGGACCTACAGCAGCTGCAGGTGAGGGACGCCCCGGCCCACCCCTGCCCTCCCCTGCTCCTCCTGGCTCCTTACTCGGTCCCTTCACCTTCTCCTTCCCACATGTCCCTCTCCTTGTCCTCCCACACCAGCACCACACACGGCTTCCCCTCCCTGGGCACACTGGCTGTGCCCTCTCACCTGTCCCCTGACTGTCACCTTCGCCTGGCCCTTCCTCAGTCCTCCCCACCTGTCCTCTCTCGTGTGCAACTCTCAGCTCTCTCTGTCTCCCATCCTCAGGTGTGGGAGCGCCCCGTGGCCTTGGAGGCCGAGGTGGCCTTGACCCTGAAGGTCCTGGAGACTATGGCTGACAGGTCCCTGGGGGGCATCCTGGACCAGCCCCTTCACACACTTCGCCACATCCAGTCTGAGCTTCAGGACTGCGTGAGTGCTCCGGGCACCTGGGTCCTGTCTGTGCTCTGACCGTCTGAACCTCCCCCTCCACCATAGGTCCCCGCCTCACACACCACCTTTTTCTGCCCACAGGTGGAAGCTCAGCTCCCGGCAGGGCCCCAGCCCCGAGGCCGCCTCCACCACTGGCTGCACCGGCTCCACGAGGCCCCAAAGAAGGTGGGTGACCAGGGAGCGCCAGTGTCTGGGGACAACCGGGAGCCCAGATGATGGACAGCCAGTGACCCAGCCCATTCCCCCCACAGGAGACCCTTGGTTGCCTGGAAACCTCTGTCATGTTCAACCTCTTTCGCCTCCTTACCCGGGACCTGAAATGCGTGGCCAGTGGAGACTTGTGTGTGTGATCCCCGAGACCCACCTGTACCTGTCCCGACATCCCAGCTAGGACTTATGCAGCAGCCACTTTTCTTAATGTATTGCCACCAAATCATTATTTATGTATTTATGTGCAGTGGTTCTCAACAAGGACCCAATAAAATGTTTATTTTTCTACTTTGTATAAAAGTTTTGCAAATAAAAAAAAGTGAAAGAAACAACCCTCCTTGTAGTGTGGGATTGTGGGTTTGTGTGGAATAAGTTTTTCGGGTTTTTTGTTTTTCTGGGGTTTTGTTGTTGTTGTTGTTTTGGTTGTTTGGGGGCTTTTTTGCTGCAATAATCAATTATCACAAACTTAGCTCCAAACAAGTCAGATCTCATGCAGGATCTCTGCAGGTCAGAAATCCTGGTGGGCTTGGTAGTTCCTTTGCTGTGGGTCTCACGAGGCTGAACAAAGTGCTGCTGGCTGGATTTTTATTGGGGGGGGGGCCTCTGGGAAGAACCTGTTTCCAAGCTCATTCCAGTTGTCTTGTTGTAAGACAGAGGTCTCCATTCCCTTGAGACATTGTGACAGTTCATCCTTAGCTCTTGGTGGCCTCTTTCCGGTCTTGGCACATGGGACCCTACATCTGGCGTCTGGCTCCAAACTCTGGCATCTGACACCTCAGGTCAATGACTATGGTTTTCTGCTTGAGTTCGAGCTGTCCCTTGCCGCTTGCACAGAGATGCTTCCCGAGGGGAAAGGCCGTATAAACTTAGATCTCACACAGTGCCTTTAAAGATAGAATCCTCTCCAGTTTCTGCCTGGCTCTGGTTTCTCTCTAGTGCCTCGAAATAGTTGTTTTTAATTTTTAAAGTTAAAAAAAATTATTTGGGGGGTGGGGAGGGGCAGAGGGAGAGGGAGAATCCTAAGCAGGCTCCATGCCCAACGCAAAGCCTGACATGAGGCTTGATCTTATATGACCCTGAGATCATAACCCCTGCAGGAATCAAGAGCCAGACACCTAACAGACTGAGCCACCCAGGCACATCTAAATAGTTGCTTTTTTAAAAATCTTTTGTATATTTTTATTTTTTAAAAAAAGATTTATTTATTTATTTTAGAGAGAGGGAAAGAGGGAGAGAGGGAGAGTGGGAGGGAGTGGCAGGAGAGAGAGTCCCAAACAGACTCTGCACTGAGAACAGAATCCGACACTGGGCTCCAGCTTGTGACCCCAAGATTGAGACCCTGATATCATGACCTGAGCCAAAGCCAAGAGTTGGACATGTAACTGAGAACGCAACCCAGGTACCCTTAAATAGTTGTGTTTTGGGGACACCTGGGTGGCTCAGTCAGTTAATCATCTGCCTTTGGCTCACATCAGGTCCCGGGGTCCAGGGATCAAGCCCCACATCAGGTTCCATGTTCTGTGGGTAGTCTGTTTCTCCCTCTCCCACTCCCCCTGCTGGTGCACTCTCTCTCTTGCTGTGTCTTTCTCTGTCAAATAAATAAATAAAAGTTTAAAAAATAGTTGTGTTTTTTAAAAAGACTTTATTTATTTATTTGCCGGAGAGAGAGAGAGCATAAGCACGGGGAGAGGCAGGCAGAGGGAGAAGCAGGGTTTTCACCTGATGCAGGACTTGATCTCAGGACCCTGGGATCATGACCTGAGCTGAAAGCAGACACTTAACTAACTGAGCCACCCAGGCATTCCCTTATATAGTTGTTTTTAAAAAAATAATTTTGTCCAGGGATGCCTGGGTGACTCGGTTGGTTAAAAGTCTGCCTTTGGCATAGGTCATGGTCCCAGGGTCCTGGGATCAAGTCCCTCATCGGGCTCCTTGCTCAGCGGGGAGCCTGTTTCTCCCTCTGCTTGCAGCTCTCCCTGCTTGTACTCTCACTCTCTCATGCGCATGTGTGCACTCTGTCACTAGGAAATAAATAAATAAAATCTTTTTAAAAAATCATTTTGTCCAGAGTTGGTAATTTTTGTCTGTACAGAAGGTAGTCAGTACCCTCCCACCTGTCCCTGTCCCATCCTTTCCCCTCTGTGGTTCACCCTCCGGTGAATGATTCCACTTGGGTCTCTCCTGTGCCTGTAGACATATGTCAGCTGGGATTTGATTGATCTGAAGGTTTGACGGACTTGGATGCCATTGACCACTCAGATGGCTGGCTGTGAGCTCAGCCAGGAATGTTGACCAGAACATCTGCAAGTGGCTTCTCCACATGACCCTGATTTCTCCCAGCACCGCAGTCCCTGAACAGCTGAGCTTCTCACAAGGGAGTTGGCTGCCCTCCAAGCAGTGTTTAAGGGACAGGAAGTGAAAGCTGAAGGCTAGTTACGGGCTATGTCCAGAAATGACACTATATTCTATTGGCCCCAGCCGTCTCAAGCCCTGTCCATATTTGAGAGTATGGTGAAAAATAAAACTCATTCTTTTTTTTAAAGATTTTATTTATTTATTTGATAGATAGAGATCACAAGTAGGCAGAGAGGCAGGCAGAGAGAGGGGGGGAAACAGGCTCCCCGCTGAGCAGAGAGCCTGATGTGGGGCTTAATCCCAAGATCCTGGGATCTTGACCTGAGCCGAAGGAAGAGGCTTTAACCCACTGTACCACCCAGGCACCCCTAAAACTCACTTTTGGTGGTGGAGTTGCAATGTCACATTTCAGTAGAGCATGTGGGATAGAGATATTACTTGGAAATACAATTTGACCACAATAGACACAATCCTGAGCTATTTCCCTCTGCACAATACTCTAAGAGTGCACAATGCTGTGTGACTGAATGTGAGTGTCTTCTCAGGGTCCATGGCTGCCCAATGCCCAGGGGAGTCAAAAAAATCCGGACACGCCCAGAGGTTTTATCTAGCACCAGCGTTAGGGTATAGGAGACTGATTGCATCGCTCTCCGTGGTCCTGAATCTGTGTGATTTCTCCCTCAGTAAAGGCATGCAGGAGAACGGTCCAACTCTACCAACACACACACACATTGTGTGTTCTTTGTTTCGTCAATATTGACAAAAATTGACATGAAATATAATAATAGACAAAAAAGAACCATTCTGTTTTATAACAATAGCAAAAAATTAGTGAAAGATCACAGTGGATCCAGTCATATTGTAAGTGCTGCTCAAGGGTAAGTCCTTAAATTCACACAATAGTCCTATGTTGTAGGTACCATTATCAGCACACATTTTAAGTCCAGGAAAGGTGAAGGACAGAGGGGTAAATTGCCCACTCCGTGTTACACAGCTAATAAGTTAGGATTTGAGACAAATTATTCTTGACAGAGTCCATACTCTTTTTTTTTTTTTTTTTTAGAGAGAGAGAGAGCAGCTCTCCCATGGTGGGAGAGAGAGAGAGAATGCTACGCAGGCTCTATGCTCAGCACAGAGGCTCATGAGGTTCTCGATCCCACGACCCTGATATCATGACTTGAACCAAAATCAAGAGTCAGACGCTCAACCGACTGATCCATCCAGGTGCCCTCTATTTTCTTCTTAGACCTGCATACTGAGCCAACACATTCATGGTTCAAGCTCAGCCTCTGCAGCCATACGAGTAAACAAAGGACTAGGCAGCGATGCACCAGGACAGATGACCTGGAGGCTGGGCCCACTTGTTCACAAGCGGACTTGTACTCTGGTCTTGCCTGTGCCCAATCTTAGATGTACCACTTGCATCTTACAACAAACGGCTGTTTGGATCACCCGGCCTTAGGATCTGGTGGGTCAGGCAACTCATAACTGGTCATGTGATGTCCCGAGGCCCTGCACTTCCTGTCCTCTGTGACCCAGCAGCATGCCAGGCATTGCTTTATGAATGGAGTGTACTTTGTTGTAGATGCCCTGACCTTGCTCCAGAATCCTAGTGGGCTCACATTGTGATTCGCCCATTGAGGTTTGTTTAAATGCCAAAAGAGGTCTTTTCTTACCGCACATCCTTCAAGTTCCATAGGGTCTGTTGGGTCATATGCTTTAAGAGACAGAGGGGCTCACACCGCAGCCTGGACCTCCTGCAGAGTGCTATTCTGTTCTGCACCTCACTCAAAGCTGATACGGTTCCATGTTTGTGGGTTGGAGCATTATTCCCATATGCTGTCCCCTGAGCCCAAATGTGACTAACCAGCTTTGTGCCTTTTTCTTATCAGAGAGAGGTGTGAGTAGCAATGGTTTATTTTGAAGGGGGTGTCCTGACATACGCCAGGCCACTGGACCCCTCAAGACTTGACCTGTGCAGCAGGTGCCTGCAACTTTGAAGCGTTTCTCCTCCACCCCTGGGAGGATATTTTCCAATGTACTTTCACTTCTTCCTCTTACCATCTGATTAGCATATTGCTGTCTAAGAGTGAGCCAATGTGACATTCTGTGCTCAGATGGCCCAGATCCTTGCAGTTATAGTTATGGCACAGGGCAGGATGGCTAACATATCCCTGGGGCCATATTGAATGTGCATCTTGGCCATCCTGAGTAAATGCGACCTGCCTCTGATCCTCCTTTCTGTAAGAGACAGAGTGATCATATTTGCCAGGGCAATGGTCACGTATCACACAGTGAGACTGTGTTAATTCTCTCTGGCAAAGATACCCTGTCCAGCAGAGCAGCTGCAGATTGGGCTACTTTTTGATTAAATCTGCACTTCCACCGTCATCCACCACCATCCAGATAGTTTTTGAAGAGGTCAGGCAAGTGAACTAAATGAGGGTATGATGGGGACCACCATTCTCGCATTTTTCATGTCTTTGAGGATGGCATAGCTCTCTGCCATACTCTCGGGGATGTGATGATTTTTTTTTTTTAACTGTGATGATTAGGATGGGAAGGGGCCAGTTTCAGAGGCTTCTATTTGGTCTTTCCCCATTATAACAGCTCCAGGAGGGAGGTCTGGGTCAGGATTCCATTTGTCAACTGCCTCTATATGTCTCCCTGACTCTAGTAGAAGGGCCAGAATGGCACTCTGGGTCCTCAGCATTGGTATTAATTGAGACCCTGTGTTTCACAGTTACCAAAAGATCTGAGTTTTCCCTTTAACCAGTGCACTGTTAACCAAAGTAATTGCCATTAGCAAGGGTTTCCAGTAAATGTTTAACAACTGGCTCTCTGAGAAGAAGAGCTCTAATTTGCAGCATTTTCCTATTTCTATCATGTAAGTACAACAGCTATGGCTGACATCAAGCTGCCACCAAGGCATCCCTGAGCAGAGTCTGGAAGAGCTGTCCAGCAGGACATCATCATCTAGTATTTCTACATAGAAATAATAGACAAAGCATTTTACTTCCCTAGGGGTCTCATAACAGAGTCCCACAAACTGTGTGACTTAAAATAGCAGGAAAGTGTTGTCTCACAGTTCTGAAGGTTGGAAATCCCAAATCAAGGTATCAGCTGAGCCATACCGGTTTCCCTCTGAAAACCTGTGGAGGAGAATCCTTCCTCGGCTCAGGTCATGATCCTGGCGTCCGGGGATCGAGTCCCACATTGGGCTCCTTGCTTGGCAGGGAGCCTGCTTCTCCCTCTGCCTCTGCCTACCACTCTGTCTGCCTGTGCTTGCTCTCTCTCTCTCCCTCTCTCTCTCTCTGACAAATAAATAAATTTAAAAATTTTTAAAAAAAGGAAGATCTCCTGAGTCTGTCTTGCATTTCATCTGCTACCAAGGCAGAATCTTGCTTTCAAGTCCTGCCTTGAGCTGGTGATTCACCATCTGAACCTGTCATTCTGGCTCAGGATACTTCCTCTTTCACTGGTAGCTCATCTTTGCTCATCACAGGTAAACATTTTAACTATTGCACTGCTTAGCATGCTAGGTGTCTCTACACTCCACCTGCTCCTGGAGATGGGGTCCTCATTGCCAGCCAGACAGCAAGTGTCCCTATTCCAAAAGCCGATCGCTGAGTCTGCTTGATAAGAACACTTTTGATACTAGTGGCCTTAGATTAGATTTTCTGAAACACTTTGACACAGAATTGCGGGCAGAAGGCTTATTGGGAAGAATCACTAAATTCTACTCCTGAAATGAATATTACACTAAATGTTAACTAATTAGAATTTAAATAAAAATCTAAATGAACAAAAAAAAAAAAAGAAGGCTGATTGGGGAGGGCTCTTGGGAGGTGCATGTGAAAGAATATGAGGAAGGAAGGACTGTGGAGGGGAAGTTGCCCTTTAAGGCAGTTCCACAGACATGTTGGCCCATCCTAAGAGAGCTCTGCAGCTGAATTGGCCCTTCAAAGTTGTCCCAAATAGCAGCTGCGATTGAGGCTTTGATATCTCTATGTTGGCCAATCACTGGCCGTGGCCAGTGCCCTATTTTTGAGGGAAGGCAGTTCATTGCAGCTGACAGTATTTCCTTCTTGAGGGGTGTGGCCAGGAGCCATCAGCAGCTGCATTCCCAAGAGCTGGGGCCTAAGTGTGCAGGTGCTGAGGAAGTGATTTGGGTAGAGTGTCAAAGTAACCATGACACAGACTAAGATCCAGAGCCTCATCTTTGCATGGCCCTTCCCAGTCTGGGGAGGGGGAGACTTCTCCATGGGGTTACACAGTTACCTGTTTTTGTAAAATAAGCAAAATAAAGTCTTTTTCTCATTGGGTTTCCTTTTTCTATGGAGATAACGTTGACATATACCATTATATTAATTTCAAGTATACAACTTAAGATTCGATATTTGGATATGTTATGAAATGATCACCTCAATTCATCATCATTCATACTTATAGTTTTCTTTCTTGAGATGAAATCTTTTAAGATCTATTCTCTTAGCAATTTTCAAATCTTCAATACGGTATTATTAGCTATAGTTACTGCACAATAGGTCCCCAGGAATCATTTATTTCATAATAAGTTCTCACTTTTGATCACCTTCACTCATCTTGGCCACCCCTATCCCCCTTGTCTGTCTCTGGTAACCATCAATCTGTTCTCTGTGTCTATGAGTTGCTTAGTTTTTGTGGGTTTGGGTGTTTGTTTGTTTTTTTTAGCTTCTACTTATAAGTGAGATCATATGGTGCTTGTCTTTCTTGGACTTATTTCACTAAGCATAATGCCTTCAAGGTCCCTCCATGTTATCACAAATACAAGATTTTCTTCATTTTTGTGGCTGAGTGGTATTCCATTGTTATCTATATGCTATACCTTTTTTACGCATTCATCCACTGATAGACACTCAGTTTGCTTCCTTGCCTTCACTGTTGTAAATAATGCTGCAATGAACACAGGGTGTATAGGTCTTTTGAGTTAGTGTTTTCTTTTCCTTTAGATAAATACCCAGATGTGCAAGTGCTGGATTATATGGTAGTTCTATATTTTTTAAAGATTTTTTTATTTATTTGACAGAGAGAGAGATTACAAGTAGGCAGAAAGGCAGGCAGAGAGAGAGGGGGAAGCAGGCCCCCCACTGAGCAGAGAGCCCGATGCAGGGCTCCATCCCAGGACCCTGAGATCATGACCTGAGCTGAAGGCAGAGGCTTTAACCCACTGAGCCACCCAGGCGCCCCTTGGTAGTTCTATTTTTAATTTTTTTTTTTTTAGGAATCTCCATACTGTTTCTCATAGTGGCTGCATCCATTCAGTTTTTCAAAAGGAGTCCCTAAATGCTGTGAGCTTCCAGCCCCACTAATCCCAGATGTGCCTCTTTGAGTGAGAGAAACTCCAACCAGTCAATTCATGCTGAACAGAGTTTGCATAAAGGTTGAGCTGCTGTAACAAAAAGACCTCAAAGTAGTGGATGAAAAAAAAAAAAACCCACAGAAGTGTAATGCTCTACCACCCCACAGCCCCAAGGGGAGTGATCCAGCTAGCACGGTGTCTCTACTCAGTCTTCTAGGGACCCATTTTTTCCCTGCTCTACAATCCCCCGAGGGCAGGCATTCTTACCCATTTTCATGCATTGGACCTCAAGACAGACTTTCAAAGCTTCTCAAAATAAAATACACAGGACAAAGAAATCCAATTCTTATTGCAATGCAGTTATCAAAATATTTTTTTAAAAACTGCAATATAGTAATTTATGTGCTTCTTCACTATTGCATTAAATAAAAAGCCACTCATGGCAGCTTTAATAGCTACTTTAACTTAAAAGTAGAGATGATCATAAATAATATTTCGAGATGCCTGTTAGAAGATAATGCAATAAGAAAATATCTGAAAATATCTTTCGGTGACAAAGGCACAAGTTCTGCCAGCACCATTGTGGTTTGTTGCCACCGTTGTGTGGTGGACTGAAGAGTGCATCTTAGAGATGTTCCTGGTCCCTGGAACCTGTGACCATTTTCCCTTACACAGTAAAAGAGGCTTTGCAGATGTGATTAAGTTAAATGTCTTGAGATGGGGAGATTATTCTGGGCTGTCCAGGTGGACCCAGTAAAATCACAGGGGTCCTTTTTTTTTTTAGGATTTTATTTATTTATTTGTCACAGAGAGAGAGAGAACACAAGCAGGGGAAATGGCAGACAGAGGGAGAGGGAGAAGCAGCCTCCCCACTTAGCAAGGAGCCCAATGGGGGACTCAATCCCAGGACCTGGGATCATGACCAGAGCCAAAGGCAGATGCTTAACCAACTCAGCCACACCAGGCATCCCCACAGCGGTCCTTATAAGAGGAAGGCAAGAGGGTCAGAGTCAAGAGCAGGAGGAGTGCCGTGGGAAGCAGCAGATTGGAACGCTGTGGGGAAGGAAACCCGAGTCAAGGAAGCCAGGTGACCCTCAACACTGAATAAGGCAAGGAAATGGATTCTCCCCTGAAGTTTCTAGAAGAAACCAGCCCTGCCAACACCTTGATTTTAGACTTCTGACCTCCAGAACTATAGTAGCATAAATTTGCAGAGTGTTTTTGTTCTGTTCCTTTGGTTAGGCAATTTTTAAAAGTTTTCACTGTGAAGAATACACAGAAAATTTACCATCTTGGCCATTTGTAAGTGCACAGGTCAGTAGTATTAAGTATCTTCACATGGTTGTGCTACCCATCTCCAGAACTCCTTCATCTTGCAAAACTAAAACCCAGTACCCACGAAACAACAATTTCTCCTCCCCCCAACCCCCAGCCCCTGGCAACCACCACCCTACTTTCTGTCTCTATGAATTTACCAACTCCAGATACCTACTATAACTGGAATCCTACAGTATGTTTATTTTTGTGACTGGTTTATTTCACTTAACATCATGTCCTCAAGGTTCATCCATGTTACAGCTCATCATATGTCAGAATTTCCTTCCTTTTTAAAAGCTGAATAATGGGGTGCCTGGATGGCTCAATTGGTTAAGCACCAGACTCTTGGTTTTGGCTCAGGTCACAATCTCAAGGTCATGAGACCAAGCCCCACGTCAAGCCCCACAAGGGGCTCCAAGCTCCGTGCTCAGCAAGGAATCCATGGAGATTTTCTCACTCTCCCTCATCCTCTGCCCCTCTCCCCAATAAATAAAATAAAATCTTAAAGAGACCTGAATAATATTGCATTGTATGTGTGGACCACATTTTATTTGTCCAGTCATCAGGTGATGGAAATTTTGCATTGTTTTAAGTTACTAAGTTTATGGTGATCCGTTACAGCTCTGCTCTGTCAAACACATTCTTCATTAGTTCCCACTTGCCTGGTTTTCTTCCTACCTCTCTGGTGCCTCCTTTTCAGTCTTCTTTGCTGATTCATCTTCTCATCTCCCCCCATAGACATTGGAACATACCAGAACTCATCCTGGCCTTTATCTCTTGTATCCGTGATGCGTTCATCTATTCCCATGGCTTTAGAGCCTACCCAACCTCTACAGTCATGGCTCCTCAGAACAGATTGAATTATTGGTGCAAATTCTTCCAATTCCTTGCATCCATAGCCTTGACACAGCCTCACTGGAAACAGAGTTTGCTTCTCTGCCTCTTGATTTTGGACACAGCCATGTTAATTGTTAATCTAATGGTGTATGTCTAGAAGAGGTAATGTGTCAGTTCTCAGTCTAAGCCTTAAGAAGCCTCCTGAGATTTGGTGACGGCAATTAGAGCTCTCCTGGCTTGCTGCTGTCCCTCAGCCTGGCCTCAGACTGGAGCCAGCTAGACCCACAGCTTAAAGCAGAGCCACCCAGCTGAACCTGGTCTGAATCTACCAACCCCAGATACCAGCAGAGCCACCTCCAGCTGGTCTGCAAATGCTGGGATAAGTAAGTGATCATTGTGTTTTTGAGGTTTCTGTGGTTGCTTATTACACAGCAAAAACTGACTGATACAACTCGCAAACTTTGATCTTCAGACTTCACCCTGGAACTCCAGGCTTGTACATCAAATTGACCACTGAACAACCTTATATAGATATTCAGTGGACTTCTCAAACTTATCATACCCAAAATGTAACTCCTGCTCTTCTCACTTAAAACCTAGGGGCGTCTGGGTGGCTTGGTCAGTTAAGTGTCTGCCTTTGGCTAAGGTCATGATCCCAGGTTCCTGGGATTGAGCCCCACGTTGGGCTCCCTGCTCAACGAGGAGTCTGCTTTTCCCTCTCCCTCTGCTGCTCCCCCTGCTTGTTCTCTCTCGCTTGCTCGCTCTTTAAAATAAATAAATAAATCTTTAAACCTGTTATTTCTATAATCTTTCTCAACCCATTAAATGGCAGCTCATCTTTCCAAACC
This sequence comes from Mellivora capensis, assembly GCA_004024625.1. Lineage (NCBI taxonomy): Eukaryota > Metazoa > Chordata > Mammalia > Carnivora > Mustelidae > Mellivora > Mellivora capensis. The sequence continues at coordinate 14,991 of PISX010009087.1, forward strand.
CCCAGGTGAAAGACCTTGGAGTCATCCTTGGCTCCCTTCTTTTCTGTCATTTCCCACATCTGGTTAGCAAATCCAGTTGTAAGTATGTGCTGAATCTGACCATTTCTCACTCTCTCCACTGCCCCTACTCTAGTCTTGTCCACCTTCTCCCACCTGGATCATGGAAGCAGCCTCCTCCCTGAGTTCCCTACTCCTGCCTCAAATCCCCCAGTCTGTTCCTCATACACAGCCAAGAGGGACCCCATGAATACCTGAGTCAGGTCAGGAGTCTCCCCTGCTCTCTCCTGGCTCCATCTCACTCAGAGTAAAAGACAAAGTCCTTATATAAGGCTCCATATAACGTGCCCCCATGACCTCTCTGACCTCTTCCCTTCCCCTCTTTTCCTACCTCTCTGCATTCTGCCCACACAAACTCCTTGCCATTTCTCAAATATTCTTTTGCTCTGGCAGTTCCCTCTGCTGGGAATCCTCTCCCCACAAGCATCGCCATAACTGCCCTCCTTCCCCTCCACAAGTCTTTGCTCAAATGTTTCTCCCTGAGGCTTCCCTGGCCACTCATTCAATATTGTTCCCACCTTGCTCCATGCTCTCTTCTTGATTCACTTTTCTCCATTGCAGGTATACCCTCTAGCATTCAGTCATTACATTTATTTTATTTTGTTCATTGCCTCTCTCCCCAAATGGAATATGATCTCTACGAGGGCAATGTTTTTTGTCTACTTAGTGAAGCCAATTACCCCCCCTCCCTGGCCCCGGAATGTGGATGGTATGACATGTCATTTCTGGGCCAGTGCGTGCATTGCCTGCTTTTTCCTATGACCAGAAATTGGCAACGATCCAGGTATTGTCTGAGTATAGACAGTAGCAAGCAGAGCCCCAAACTGTCCTGTGATGAGCGCACAGCTGAGAAAGAAATGAACCATTGCATATATCAGCCCCTGAGGGCTACTTGTTACTGCAGCAAAATGCAGTCTCTCTTAACTTACAGGTTATTGTCACCAACCCACTGAGTGTCTATGAAGAGTAAATGAGAACATGTGTGTGAGGCCTTTGACAGAGAATTTAGCACGTAGTAAGTGGGCACTATTACTGTATCACTATTTTCTATTGTCATTATTTTTAATTTTACTACTACTATTTGGGGTGTATTAACACCAATCTAATCTAGCCCTTGACTTCTGGAAGTCCCTTCCCCTGCTCCCCATAATCACTTTTTTTAAAAATTGAGGTACATGGGGACCTGGGTGGCTCAGTTGGTTGAGCAACTGCCTTCAGCTCAGGTCATGATCCTGGAGTTCCAGGATCGAGTCCCACATCAGGCTCCCAGCTCCACGGGGAGTCTGCTTCTCCCTCTGACCTTTCCTCTCTCTCAATCTCTCTCTCTCATTTTCTCTTTCAAATAAATAAATAAAATGTTTTAAAAATTGAGGTACAATTGACATATAACATTAAATTAGTTTTAGGTATACAACATAATGATTCAATATTGGTATATATTGTGAAATGATTACCAAATAAGTCTAGTTAATATCCATCACCATATATGGCTACAAATTTTTTTCTCTTGTGATGAGAATTTTTAAGATCTATTGTCTTAGCAACTTCCAAGGTACGTATGTATGTATTTTTTTTAAAGACTTCATGTATTTATTTGACAGACAGATAGATCACAAGTAGGCAGAGAGGTAGGCAGGCAGAGAGGGAGGGGAAAGCAGGCTCCCCGCTGAGCAGAGAGCCCAATGCGGGGCTCCATCCCAGGACCCTGAGATCATGACCTGAGCCGAAGGTAGAGGCTTAACCCACAGAGCCACCCAGGTGCCCCTGTATGTATTTATTTTTAAGAGAGAGAGAGAATGAGCTGGGGGACAGGCAGAGGGAGAAGCAGGGCAGGGGGGTAGCGGGGAGCTCAATGAAGGACTCAGTCCCAGGATCCTGGGATCATGACCTGAGCTGAAGGCACATGCTTAACCGATGAGCCACCCAGGCACCTCTGCAACTTTCAAATATGTAATACAGATTATTAACTGTAGTCATCACGCTGTAATTACAATCCCATGACATTTATTCTATAACTAGAAGTTAGTACCTTTTGACCCATTTTACCCATTCTGCCTGAAGTCTACCTCAGCCTCTGGCAACCACCAATCTGTTCTTTGTTTCTATGAGTTTGGTTTTGTTTGTTTGTTTATTGTTTCTATATTCCACATATAAGTGAGATCATCCAGTGTTTGTCTTGTTCTTAGTTCACTTAGCACGATGCCCTCAAGACCCCCCTATGTTGTTGCAAATGGCAAGATTTCCCTTTCTTATGGCCAAATAACATTCCATTGCATGTATGTACCGTATTTCCTTATCCATTCATCCACTGACAGACACTTAGGATGCTCCCATGTCTAGGCTATTGTCAGCAGCGTTGCGAGGAACAAGAGGGTGCAGCTATCTTTTTGAATTGGTGTTTTGTTTTCTTCAGGCAAATACCCAGAAGCGGAAGTGTTGGATCTATAATCACTCTGATTCCCTGGAAGACTTTAACCAACACCCCATTTCTCAGGGGATCTCCTGCTCCAGTTACTTCTCCTAGAGAACATGAGCTCTTTAGGGCAAGGCCACTATATTAATTTCCTATGGCTGGTGTGATTAATCACCACAAACTCAGTGGCTTGCAACAACGCCATGTACTCTCCTACAGTTCTGGAGGCCAGAAGGTGAAAGTGAGATTTCAAAGGCTACCATCAGGTGTCAGCAGGGCTGAAAGTCCTCAGGGATGATTCAGGGAAGAATTCATTTCCTTGCCTTTTTCAACTTCTGGTGGCCGCTTGCCTTCCTGGACTTGTGGCCCCTTCCTCATCTTCAAAGCACATCACCCCAGTCTCTGCTCGGGTCATCACTTCTCTGGAGTCAAGTCTCCCTCAGCCGCCCTCTTACAAGGACATGTGTTTCCAGGTAGGGTCCACCCACATAATTCAAGGCAATCTCCCCCACCTGAAGATCCTTAATGCAATTACATCTGCTAAGTCCCTTGTGCCAAATAAGGTCACATGCACAGCTTCCAGGATTAGTACCTGAATGTGGCTGGACGCCATTGATCAGCCTACCGCAACCCGCCTACTCGCCACCATACCCAGGCTGTGATTAGGAAGGACTCCATTTTTAATTCTCCTGCAGATCAGCTGCTAATCAGCTGACTTTAAAATAAGGAAATTATCCTGGGCTATTTGAGTGAGTCCAGTGTAATCACAAAGATCCTTTAAAGTGGGAGAGGGGACAGAAGAGTGAGTCTGAATCAGAGAAAGTTTTGAGGATGCTATGTTGCTGGCCTTGAAGGAGGAAAGGGTCACAAGTCAAAGAATGCAAATAGCATCTAGAAACTAGAAAGTGCAAGGGGATGGACTGTCCTCTACAGAAGAATTCAGCCATGCAGACACCTTGATTTTAGCCCAGTGAAACCCATTTTGGATTCCTGACCTCCAGACCTGTCAGATAATAAACCTGTGTTTATAAACCACCAAGTTTAAAACCATCTGTTATGGCAGCAATAGAAAACCAATGCGTAATTGATTCAGGCTTCTTCCCCTGTTTCTTTCTCTGCCTTTAAGGCCTCTGATTAATAATAATAATCAAAACCCACATCAACACTAACAGTTAACGTACCCAGCTCTTTCTGTGTGCTGCCACAATCTCACCATGTTACATTTATTATCTTACTTAAGCCAAAAACATTCCTACAAAGGAAGTGGAAAGCCTTGAGTACAAACGTGAGAAAAGAAAAAAAGGCAATATAAGCAAACTAAACATCTATCTCAAAACGCTAAGACAAGAATGGCGCGGGCACATAAAAATTCAAAGTAGAATGAAAGAAAAGAATCCGAATGCACAATAGAAACGAATGATATTCTTATTGACGAAGATCAAATTAAAGGAAAAAACCACATATCCTTTTTAAAAAATATATTTTATTTATTTGTCAGAGAGAGAGAGAGCACAGGCAGGCAGAGGCAGAAGCAGGCTCCCTGTCGAGAAAGGAGCCCTATGTGGGACTCGATCCCAGGACACTAGGATCATGACCTGAGCCGAAGGCAGCCACTTAGCCGACTGAGCCACCCAGGCATCCCCAAAGCCGCATATCCAATAGAGAAGAATCTATCTACACAGCTAAACATTAGTTATTTTCGGTAACTTGAAAAGACTAATAAAACGGTTGCAATTATATCTTAAAACTGATCAAGAAAAAAAAGAATGTAGCAGCGACTAACGTAAGCAATAAAAAGGGAAACCTAGCTGTAACTAACTTTTGCGTATTGTCACCACTTTACACACGAGGAAGCGCAGGGCACGTGATTGGCAGAGCCGGGATTTGAACCTGGGCTCTAGCCCTCCCGGTCCAACCGAGGAATCTCCGTGCTCTGGCGCCACCTCGCGAGGGCTCCCAGCCTCCCCTAACCCTGTGGGCGGTCCGCGAAGCCCCGCCCAGCTTCGGGCTCCGTGAGGGTTCACAGCGCCCTGGCACCCGCGCGGGAGCCCGGGCCCGCACCTGCACTCGCAGCGACTCTTGGGCCAAAGCTGTTCCAGCCCCGAGGAGTTTCAGACTTCGCTTCCTCCACAGGCTTCCTTCTGAAATTTCACTGGAGTTTTCTCTTTCAACCGCAGCCGCTCCCCAGCTTCTCCCTGGCCTTGCCCACCTCTGAAATCTTGCCACACCCTTCTGGTGGCAGGTGCCTGATTCGCCGCTGTACCTTTGCTACATCCGTCTCAGTTGGGGGAGCCACTTACTCAGTAACTCAGTGTTCCATCCCCCCGCCCAGCCCGCAGCAGCCTGGCAGCACCTGGGAGCTCGCAGGAAATGCAGAACCTAGATCCTTAACCCAGACCTGTTGAATCGGCATCTGTATTTTAACAAGACCCTCCCCGCCCCCAAGGGGTTTGCGGTGCAGGGAAGGGGAAGAAGCTCTGGCCGAGACCACTAGGGGGCCATGGGACCCGGGGAGACCTGGAAACAAGGCGCCTCACCTGGGGCAGGTGTATGTGCGTATAAGGTCTTCAGCTTCTCCTGAAGTTAGATGATGACCGACCTTTTTTGTCTGTGTTAGAGAAGATTCAAGTTCATTTGAGGTCTTTGGAATCCAGGCACTGTCTTACAAGGCTCCAGCTGGGACTCCCAAGACATGTCTCTTTTTCTACTGCTAATGGGATTAATCAGGAAAATTATATGAAACACCATGTTACAGGAGATGAGCAAATTGAGGTGTCACTACAGAAAATTCTAGATGCAATAAACAATCAGTGACATAGGAAAACTCAGAAGACCAACACCTTAACCCAGTGGTTCTCAAACTCCAGCAGGCATCAAATCCCCAGGAGGGCATTTAAAACTCAGATTGTTGGGCATTTAAAACTCAGAAACACCCCTAGAGTTTCTAATTCAAACAACTTGGGTGAGGCTGAGAATTTGCATTTCTTTTTTAAAGTTTTTAAAATTTATTTTTGAGTGAGAGAGCAGGCACAGGCAGAGAGAGGGGCAGAGGAAGAAGCAGACTTCCTGCTGAGCAGGGAGCACGATGGGGGACTCGATCCCAGGACCCTGCTTGACCAACTGAGCCACTCAGGCTCCCAGAAGTCCCCAGGAGATGCCAATGCCGTTGAGCTAGATACCATACTTCTAGAATCACTATTTCCAAACCACACAGCAATGGCTGCTTTGGAGGGTCCCATTAGCCCTTAAGGATTATATAGAAATGATCCCATTCAGTCAGTGCCCTCTCGATGCAGAAGTATGGTGAGTTCCCATGATCCGGTGTGAACTTAAGTCCTGATCTGAATATTTTCCCGTATTTATGCAATAGACCACATTTTCCCTGAAACTATGTGCCCCCAATACTGTTGTTGATGTTCAGGGACTGTCCTAATTCAGACGAATACTTTCTTTTTCTGCTAGTGGCAATTTCATGTGCATATGAGTCTCCTTTTTTTTATGGTCTCCTGGAAGAAGTGGCATCAAGGTTGTGCGATCTGAAAAGAAGATGTTTTCCTTATTATACGAATCACAATATATCAGCGGATATTAAAGAAACCCTGGTATTCTTCCCCGTGTATTCCCAGAGTCCTTTGCCATGCCCGTTTTAACTCTTTTCACATAATGTTTGAAATTATTGATTTACTGTCTGACTTTCTCAAAGGCTCATGAATTCCTCAAGGGCAGGGCATTCTTCCATTTTTGGAAGAAAAAAATGGGAAAAAAAAAGGGAGATGTTTATTTTTCTACTATTTGCCCAGTTTGTGTTAATAAACAGTAACAGGACTGTTTCTGGACTAAGATGCCTTGTGGGTGCTCCTGCTGGCATGACAGATGTGTGTATGGGTTTTGTGCTTTTGAGATTTCATGGGGTGTGGGGTGGGAGTGATGGAGGGCTGGGGGCCTGGGTTGGTGGTGGGTGTGTTTCTGTAGGGGGTGCATTGTCTGGGACCGTGTTTCTCTTGGACTGTGTACCAAGCGTGTGTCTGTACTCAGTGTGTGCTGTTCTCTAGGACTCACGAGTGAGACTCAGTGACCATCACTGGCTGACTGTGTCACTGTGTGTCGCTACCCCCTGCCCATGTATGTGTCCCTTGATTGAGGATGCTGTGTGCTTGTTCTGGGTCTCCATATGTGCTGTAGCCACCTGCATCCTGTGTTTCTGTCCCTTGGGCTTCTCCCTAGCAGGGTCTCCTTGCTGTCCTATGTTGTTCCGGTCTGATGCTCATGGCCCTTCCCAACAGCGCTGCACTTACAGAGACAGAGATGTCTCCATCTCTGAGTCTGGGCATGCAGAGCTGGGAGGGTGAGGGCTCAGTGCCCTGAGATCAAGGAGGCAGGCTGGGAAGTTAGCAGCTGGAGATTAGATTTCATGGGATCACAAGACAGAAGGAGGGAGAAGGATCCAGGTCTGGTTTGGGACAGAGCCAGGCCAGGATCCAGGATCTGGGAATCATAGAAGAGTCATAACAGTTCCTGTTTCCAGAGTAACTTCGAGGTACTAGGCACTGGACTTGGGGCTTTATGCATTTATATCGATACTGTTTTCTTTCCATATTAAATATTAAGTATTTATATTTATGAATAACAATGATGTGGATTGTTCCTAATGTTTATAAATAATATTTTATCATGTCAGTTATAGATTTCTTTTTTTAAGGATTTTACTTATTTGAAAGAGAGACAGAGCACGAGCAGGGTGGGGGAGGGGCAGAGGGAGAGGGAGAGAAATCTTCAAGCAGACTCCCTGCTGAGCTGGGAGCCCGACTTGGGAGCTGGATCCCACGACCCTGGGATCATGACCTGAGCCAAAGTCAGACACGGAACCGACTGAGCCACCCAGGTGCCCCAGTTCCAGATTTCTTTATATAATTTTCTTTTTTTTTTTAAAAGATTTTATTTATTTATTTGACAGACAGAGATTATAAGTAGGCAAGAGAGGCAGGCAGGGAGAGAGGAGGAAGCAGGCTCCCCGCAGAGCAGAGAGCCCGATGCAGGGCTCGATCCCAGGACCCTGGGATCATGACCTGAGCTGAAAGCAGAGGCTTTAACCCACTGAGCCACCCAGGCGCCCCTATATAATTTTCTATTATTGTTTTCTGTTATCCCATTGAAGGCAGGAGGAGACCGAAGCTCAGAGAGGTGAGTTCACTTGCCTGAGGTCACTCAGCAAGGTGACAGAGTCAACATTTACACCTACTTCCAAGTGTTTCCAGCCTTTGGCTCTTCGGAACCACATGACCCAGGCCAAGGCAGGAGACAGCGACCACAGGAGGGGAGGGAATAACAGCAGATTGCTGCTGATGTGTTGTTCTGTTTTCCATTTACTGAGCACCACACTAAGGGCCGGCATGACAACAGTGATGAATATGCACAAGGCGCTTGGCAGGGGCCCTACTATTAGCGCTGTCATGTGGATTAATTCACTTACCTCCTATACCAGCGGCCTGAGGTGGATACCACATTGTCTCCCTGGCCCCGGAGGCAGAGTCAGGTGTGGACAGCTCAAGGAGGAGTTGCGATTTGGCCCCAGGCAGCCTGGCTCCAGAGGCTGCTCCTTTATTCCCCCTGTACTTTCTATGATCCCTTGTAATCCTCCTAACAACCCGATAGTACAGGAAGAAAATACCACCCATTTTACAGATGAGGAAACTGAGGCCCAGATTTGGCCTTACCCACAGAGCCACAGACTTGGACCACTGTTTGTCTCATTGGTTCATCCACGCCTGACTCAATGCTCATCTGGCAGGAGGCCAGGAACTCCAAACTGTCTCCGAAGGGCCCTGGCCGAGGTCCCAGATGCCCAGCTCCCTGTCCCACTCTGAGGTCCCAGCCTCTTGACCCTTCCTGGGCTGATCCTCAATTTTTTCCTTTGGCTTATGGCATTTCTGGTCACTGATTGGTAACTTTATTGTGCATTACAAGAATTGTCTAGTCTGTGTTTGTTGCTGTGCAAAAGGTTACATTTTATACAGTTCATCAGGTCCTCTGTTTCTTTTATAAATTCAAGATTTCCAATCTTTGTTAAGAAAATCCCCTGGCTCCTGGGATTTCTTCTTCCTTCTCTCTCCTCCTCCAAGGCTTGTCTTTCTTGGAGGTGGAGGGGGGCTGGGGGATTGATATCTTCTTGTCGATTTGTAAGCACTCTTTATATAGGATATCTATTAATATATCCTGTCCCAGTGTTGCAATTATCCCCCACCCCCAAGCCTTTTGTACATTGCCTTGCAGTGGTTTTTAAGAGTTGTGCAAATATGTCTATTTCACAGATTCTGGGTTTCCAGCCTTGGTTGGGAAGCTCTCCTGCTCGTGAAGGGATCTCCGTCCTCATCCCACCCCCGCCTCTGCCTCCAGGGCCTCTCCTTATCTCCAGCTTCTCCTTTCCCAAGGTTCTGCTTCCCAACAAGGGGACTTGCCCAGCCTGGAGACCCAGCCCCTCCCCCTCTGCCTCCAATGGCATCTCCTTATTTGGAAAGGGGGTTGTTCCAATTCCTGTTGGTTTTTAAGGGCTTTTCTTACCTATACTATTAACCCTATGTTCTCGTCTGTATTGCTAGAGACTCGTCCTCAAGTCCTGTTAATTGACTTTCTTCCTTTGTTGTTGTTGTTGTTGTTTATAATGTTTGCCACGTGAAATCGTAAGCTGCCAAGTTGTACACGAGAATGTCCGTCCTGTGTTCATCCGCTGTGGGTCTCCGACGTAGGTGAGGAAGGTCTCCCCGCTCCCGGCAGGGTGGGGGGTGGGGTGGGGTGGGGAGGGCGTCCTTATCTCGCAGCTTCTCCCTTCCCACGGGCCAGGCTCATAAAAGCGCGCGGGGACGCAGCCTTGCAGTGTCGCCATGTCCCCGCTCTGCCCCCTGCTGCTGGCCCTGGCCCTGGCGGCCGTTCCTGGCGTCCGAGCGGCCTGCCCGACGCCCGCGGACCTCAAGAAGCCCGACGGGACGCGCACGTGCGCCAGGCTCTACGACAAGAGCGACCCCTACTACGAGAACTGCTGCGGGGGCGCCCAGCTGTCGCTGGAGCCGGGCGCCGACCTGCCCTTCCTGCCCTCCGACTGGATGAACGTCGCCTCCTCGCTGGTGGTGGCCCCGCGCTGCGAGATCACCGTGTGGTCCCTACGCGGCAAGGCGGGCAAGACGCGCAAGTTCTCCGCCGGCGCCTACCCGCGCCTCGAAGAGTTCCGCAAGGGCATCTTCGGCGACTGGTCCAACACCATCGCGTCGCTCTATTGCAGGTGCCCGCCCGGCCCGGCCTCCGCCCGCAGCCTCGCCTCCGCGTCCGAGGCGCGAGCCCGGCCCCCCGACCCCTCGGCCCCTGACCCCCACTGGGGGTCCCTGGGACCAATCCTGGAGACCCCCTTCTCCTACCCGCATCCCTTCCCCCAAGCCCATGCCCCCTCGGAGCTCTCGCCCCCAACTCCGCGATTCCCACACTCAGAAGCTGACCCCACCCTCTAGCCCTCTAGCCTCCATTCTGGGAGCACCTGCCTCCCACCTTCCTGAATTCTCTACCTGCCAACCCACCCAGAGCTGCTGTCCTAGGCCTAGCTTGCAGATGGGGAGCCACCAGTCTTCTCACCCCAGAGCCCCCAGAACCAAAACCAGTCGGTCCCAGATCTCAGAGCCACCGGAGCCAGCTCTGGGACTCCCAGACTCTAAACTGACCCACCCCAAGACCCCGTTCTAGGAACACCCTATCTACCCTCATGTTCCCACCCACATAGACCCTCTAGATCAGGCACAGCCCGGAAGCCAGTCCCAAAAGTCCCTGTTAAGGTTCTGGAGCCCCCAGATCCAACTTTGGGCACCCCACCTAGCCCACTGTGCACCCCCATGTGGGAGCTCACAGAATGTGGGACCCTAAATCTAGACCTAGCACTCTTCAGAACCACTTCACCTGTCCCTCTCCCTCCACAAGAGCTCCAAGGGCCCCCAGGACACCTAGCTTATGAGTTTGGAGCCCAGCCCCAGCCCTCCACCCCATCTCAGCCTTTTAGAACCGCTCCCCCCCACTCTGGATCTCTGAGCCCCTGGCACCCCCCCCCCCACCAAGTGTCATTTTTATTCTGTTGCAGGTGTTACTGATGCCTTAGGGATACCTCTTCTCCAACCCCCACAGGGGGCAGAGCCCCTCATCTGGCCTTGTCTCTGGCTGGGGTCTGCTGAAGTCCCCAAATCCGAGGAGGAGAGAACTTTCTGCCTGTCCCCCGCAACCCGCCTTCCCTGCAATATAGCCCTTGTGACGTTATCCCTGTCTGCCATCTACTCGTGCTTGGGACCCAAGTCCACACAGGACAGGGGTGGGATGGGGGAGAGAGCAGGGTGGTCAGGCCTGCATCCTCCTGTACCGGGGACAATGCTGGAGGGGGGCTCATACTCAGAGATTCCGCCATCCGTTTAGGTGGGCACAAAGATATACGTCCACAAGACATGCTTCCCCACACTCTCTGGTAGAGAACCCTTCCCTGAATCCCTCCAATCCCTCCCCTCCCCTCAAGCTGTTCTGCCTGCCAGGGACACCCATCTCAGGAGTCAGGCCTGGAACAGCAAGAGGCAGTCAAGGACCCTGCCCAGGCTAGGACCAGGGTCTCCTGCTGGATCTGGCCAGCACCTGGGACTTCGTGTGGTTGTTACAGACTTTCAATCTCTTTCCCCAACACATGAAAAAAAAGTTGTAGCTCAAGTTTATCATCTGTCCCACCGCCATCCCCAGTGATTATGGCCCTTGATGGAGACCTTGATGGCTTTGGGGGGGGACTCTGGAGGAATGGGGGGGGTCTTGTGGGGTGGAGAGGTATGGGGACCAGCTCTGGGGGAGGTGAGAATTGGGGGTTGGAGGGGGAAGGGGAATGTGAGGAGCATCTGAGAGGACAGAACTGGAGCAGAGAGGTCAGTGGAAAAGCCAAGAGGCTGTAAAGTGGGGCTAAGTAAAGAGACCAGAGGTCGCACGGGAGGTGCACATGGCACGGGTATTGTGAGGTGCTGGAGGATAAGGGTTACAGGATGTGCCTGTGGGATATGAACTCGGTGTCATTCTGAGAAGCAAAGACCAGGGAAATGCTCGGCATCCTCACGCCTGTGAACTTACTCACCAATCCGCAATGATTTACCATTTACAAGGCACCTCCTGTCTGTGGAGCACTAACTTGGGAAGAAGTGGTTGCTGCCCTCAGCCCTCATGGGGCTCAGAGAGCGCAGAAGAAACGTCAGTCAGCCATTCAAGGGGGTGTGAAGATGTCAGTGGGAAATCAAGGGCCAGGCAGGAAGCGGGGGCCTGGGAGGTGGTAAGTGACCAAAGAGAAGCTGAAGGGTCATGAAGGTGGGAAGGGAACGGTTGGTGCTGCACGTCAGGGAAGTGTGAAGACAATAGGGCAGAGCTAAAGGGCCAGGGAGGTGCTAAGGGCCAGGGACTTCTGAAGGTCAAGAAGGTGCTAAGGGCCAGGGACTTCTGAGGGTCAGGGAGGTAAAAGAGATGCTAAGTGGTCCAAAGGGATAAAGGAACAAGAAGATATTAAGGGGTCAGGGAGAGGCAAAGGGTCAGGGAAGTGCTAAGAGATCAGGGAGGTGCTAAGGGATCACAAGTTATGGACAAGTGAGACAAAGGGTCAGAACAGGCTGGGAGTTGAACAGCCAGTCACTCCCTGAATTGCACAGACACGGAGGAGTCCGTCACCCTTGTCCGCCGCAGCCCGCCAGGCTCCCTCCGGTTCTTGGTCTTGTGCAGGAAGTGAACAAAGCGCACGCCAGGGCCATACTGGCGGAAGACGTGGGACACCTGCGGTGGGGTCAGGGAGAAGTCCCATCAGGGACCCAGGAACCCTCCTCTCCTACCTCCGCCCTCTCTGAGGTCTTGGGACATGGACACGTGGCCAGGGTTGGTGGCCAGGGCAGAGCCTCACCTGGAGCCAGCGGCCAGGGGGGCCCCGCCCAGAGGATCGGGGGGCCACGTGGTGTTGTGCGATGACCAAGCGGCGGTCAGCTGCCAGCAGCCAGACGTGCAGCTCGTAGACACACGTGTCTAGCCGGCTGTCCTCGTACCTGGGGGTGGGGTCCAGACCTTCAGCTGCCACTGCAGCTCCCATGTCCCCACCTCATCTCCCGGCCCTAACACCGTGCAACACACGCTCACTGGCTTCTACTCTGTGCACCCGGGATGGCTAGCGTGGGCAACACAGCCCTGACCAAGGTGGCCCCCCACAGCGCCCCTGTGGGAGTCATATAGCCTGGTGTGGGAAGCAGACCTGTCATCAGTGACCATCCGGAATGCTAAGGGCTGGGATGGGGGGATCCCGGGGCCCTGGAGCATACGGCTTCTGAGCCAGCTGGGGGGTGGTCTGGGAAGGCTTCCTGGCAGAGCCACGTGTAGCAGAATCCCAAAGGATAAGGAGGAATTTGTCTAGAGAGCAGAGGGGGACAAGCATCCAAGAATGAAGGAACAATGTCCAGCGAGGTGCGTTTCAGAAAGTGGAAGTCTCAGAGGGAAGGAGCTAGAACAGTAGGCAGGGCTGGATCCTGCCAAGACATGAGGGTCTTGGTGACAAGCTCACACCAGGGGAGGACAGGTGAGGCTGGCACTCTGGGGAGCCCTGTGCATGACCCCACGGGGCAGGCGGATTGGGCAGAGGCGCATACCAGTCCATGACCGTGATGTCTGGCTGTTCATCGTCAAGGAGCTCCTCCCACAGGCCCTCGGCCAGAAGGTCCACACACTGCTGTTTCACCGTCCAGCTGTGAGAGAGGGCATGGGGGAGGTGAGGTCTGGGAGCTGCTAGGATTCTTGGGAACAGGAAACCTCCGATCATGGTGCCCTTGTGGAGACACCAAGGGCACCCATGGATGGGGGCTGAGCACTTACTCCCCGCTTATAGCCTCAGCTCCCTCCTTTCCCCCCTGAATGCCAGATGGTCTGAACCCCATGACGCACATGAGCAAAGTGGCTCAAGAAGGGAAGTCACTACTTAAGGTCAAACAACAAAGAAGTGGCAGAGCAGGGCTCCCAACCCAGGCGTGTGTGACTCTGTCCCACCCAACCTGCAGAAGCAGGGCTCAGTTTAATGGAGGGCAGATGGTGGCCTGGGTGCCTTCCCCCTCCCAGGGAAGAGGTAAAGAAGAGTAACAGTGACAGCTGTTATTTATTGAGCACCTACTATATGCAAGCTGGGCCCAGCCAGACCCTGCGTTGTGTTTTAGGAACGTTCTCTTTTATGACAAACCCTGGTTACGGAGCAGGAAACAGGCCCAGAGGGGCACAGAGGCAGTTTCTCCAGGCCCTGAGGTGAGAGACTGAGGCAGGGCCCCAGGGGTGTCCGCCACCCACCTGCGGTCATGCTGGAGCTTCTCGGTCCTAATGTACCAGCCACGGAAGTTGCCTGGCCGGTGGAGGAGCAGAGGGTTAGAACCTGCCCATTCCGCAGGGCCATTCACACCTTGTGGGCCCAGCCAGCAAACACTTACCCAGAGTCTCCAGGGGCTGCTGGGTGGGACCAGTAGGGGGTGCTGGCTCATAAATGTTGATGCCTGAAACGAACCCAGGAGCCTAGCCTCAGGCGGGCTGAAACTGCCTCCAGCCTTTCAGCGCGGGCCAGTCTCCCTCCCCCCAGGGCTCTGCGAGAAGGGCGGGAATCTGTGCCAGGACCGACCTGCCTGGCAGGGATGTGTGAGTCAGGGCCCGGGGGAGCCCTGAGAATGTCCTGGGGGAAGGGAATGGTGTAGTGAAGAAGGAGGAAGAGGAGGAGGAGAAGGGCGTCCTGATGAGACCGAGACAGAGGCACAGAGCGACAGGCACCTAGAGAAAGAGAGAAATACAGGTGGAGGGAGGCAGGGAGAGAGAGACAGGCATACAGGATGAGAGAGAGAGACACCGGGAGAGACAGGGACATATGACATAGAAAGAGAGAGGGGGTGGTGCGGGGCAGGAGGAGAGAGCCCCAAGGAGACGGAGGGGGACACAATGACAGAAGAGACAGGAAAGGGTGTAGAGAAACAGGTTGAGCCCAGGGAACAGACACGAGAGAGCAGACGGAAAGATGAAGAGACAGACGGTCCGAGCAACTGCACGTGGCAGAAGGTGGAGACTGGGCAGCGGTCGGTCGGTGGGTCAGGGTGCCGCACCTTCCCGCTCCTTCCCCCACCTTCCCGCACCTTCGGGGTTGGGCGAACGCAGCAGGTTGCGGTAGAGCGGCCGCCGCAGGAAGAGCAGCTTCCAGGTGAGGCGCGGGGGCAGCTCCAGGCTCCCGCCCGGGGGCCTCCACTCCTCCAGTAGCAGCTGCCGGGCGTAGGCCTCCGTCGGCTGCTCGGGCTGGGGGGTCCCCGGGGTGTCGGGGGCAGAGGGGGACGGCGGCGACGGCGGGAGGGGCGGCGACGGCGGCTCCCGGGGGCTGGCGGGCTCGTCGGCCTCCATCCCGCCTCCGAGAGCGTGTCGGTCGCTTTCCTCCTCCATCCGTGGGCTCCGGGTGACTGTCCCGAGCTCCTCTGCAGGCTTGGGGTTAACTGGAGGCGGGAGGGGCGGGGCGCGCTAGCGGGCGTTGGAGGTGAGTGTGTGTATTAGGGGAAGGCTCTGGGCCTCCAGGCCCCTCCACCCTCAGACTTAGGAGTCCGGGTCCCAGCTCCCTCCTCTGTCAGACCAGGAGTGCAGGTCATCTCCTCCGCCAGGACCCAGGAGTTCGGGTCCCCAGCCCCTGTTTGGTTTCCCAAGCCTCTTGCCCCAGTTTCACTGGGGGTGGGGCGGGGGGAAGATGGGGTGTGACCAAGGAGCTGATGTCAGGGCTCCCTGCCCTCGAATGAGGTCCCTCCCCCTCATTAAGATCCGGAGTGGCAGGATTAAGAGGTTCATTAAGGAAGGCCCCCTCTTGTCCCCACCCCCACTTTCATCCAGGGGTAGGAAGCGGAGGGGGGGGGAGTCCTGTCTCTGCTGCTTCCTCCTCTGCCATCACTTGGGACCCTGACATTTCCTGTTCCAGAAATCGAAGTGGAGGGCAGAGACATTCAGAGGCACAGAGATGGGGGGACCCCCAGGGAGGCACTGAGATAGCAGCAGATAGGGGAGCAGTAACCCCACCTGGGTTTTGGGGGATGTCTGTACCACTTCCCTCCCCGGGGGGGGGGGGCTGGGGAAGAGGACACGGCTGCTAAAGCTTCTGCCCTCAGAGGTCCTGGTGATTTGGGAGTAAGGGATGGGGCAATGGTGAGGGCAAGAGGTTGGGGTGCGGAGGAAGTAGGGTGACCAGGAACCTGTAGGGCCAGATGCCCAGGGCCACATCCTGCCCCAGACACATCCCACTCCCGGCTCAGCAAGCGCGGGCATGGGGTTCCACATGGATTACCCACAGCAACCTCCATGGTGAGCGCTTTCTGGGTACTCAGTGGGTGCTGTTCTAGTTGCTTCCCAGTTCCAGGCAGTCTCCAGCAATGGAGAGGGAGGTCGGCGCCACTCTTATCCGCACTTTATTGACCAAGGAAAGGTAACAGCAGACAGGCGTGTGCGAACATGCGCTCCAGCGCCCTGCTTGCCCCCGCACCAAAGTTGTGTGGGGAGCTGCTGTTGTTCCCATTTCACAGAGGAGGAAAGAGAGGCCTGCTCCCTTGCTGCACTAGATAACCCCCTCTGCTTTCAGGCTCGCTTCCTGCCCCAGATTCCTGCAAGACGCAGACGCATGCCTGGGACACTCAGAGTTGAGCTCACACCTGAACGATGCTGCTCATGTAATTGAGGGCTCCCTGTGCGCTGGCACGGCCCTGAGTAATTACCTCCATCTCCACACCCTCCCTAGGAAATAGATGCTATTGCCATACCCATTTTGCAGATGAGGAAACAGGCACAGAGAGGTTTAGTAACTCTCCCAATGCACCCCAGGGCTGCAGCCCAGAAGCCCCAGGAAGTCCCCAGGAGATGCCCAAACACTCACCCAGCTCAGAGCACAGGCCGAACTAGAGACACTCCCCCGGCAACCACAAACACACAAACACACACCCACGGCTGGCCACCAGCCCACCTGTCTTCCCCGTAGCTGCAGCCAGAGTAGCAGGAAGAGGGGTGAGGGAGGAGGAGGAAGGGCAAAACCAGAGCAGGACTGTCTGATGAGGGAGTCAGTTGTCCCCAAGTCAGAATCCAAGGCAGGGAGTGGCCTGGAGCAAAGAGTGTGCAGAATGGGGTCTGCACCCCTCCACCTGGCCCCCACCCCGCCCCGGCCTGCCATGGTTTCCACACCACATTTCCCATCATCTCCGGAATTCCTGGGGTCCTCACCCCCTTCTGTATCTCACACACACACACACACACACACACACACACATTCACACACGCATCCTGTGTGTGAATTTCTGGTCCCTGCTTCCCTGAACTGTTCTTTCCCATCTTTTTTTTTTTTTTAAAGATTTTATTTATTTATCGGACAGATATCACAAGTAGGCAAGAGAGGCAGGCAGGGAGAGAGAGGAGAAAGCAGGCTCTCCACAGAGCAGAGAGCCCGATGCGGGGCTCGATCCCAAGACCTTGGGATCACGACCTGAGCCAACCCACTGAGCCACCCAGGCGCCCTCTTTCCCATCTTTTTGCTCCCAAAGTTCTTTCAACCTGGAATGACTTTCCCTCTCACCTACATGCCCCTCACCCAAGACTCTGGTCCCCAGCTTTACAGCATGTCAGACTCACCCAGGATGCTCACTCAAAATGTGTCTTCCCAGGTCCCACCTAGAGCTGGCCTCGGTCCCTCTGGGCCCCAGAATGGAAAACTTAAGAAGCCACCTCTCCTGAACCTGCTATACTATGGGAAATATTGTTATTTAAATCTGAGGAATCTGGGGCATAACCCAGGCCCTGCAAAGCCAAGTGGATCTCAGACATCCCCCCCTCCAGGTTCAAGTGGGGAATCTGTTTTCAGAGCAGGCTGAGGCCCGGCCAACCCATTCTCATGGGTCACGAAGCCTTCAGAGCATGAAAATAGTGGGACCACTTTGGAAAAGAACTTGACAATTTTTATAAAACCAGATATCCGGGGCTCATGACCCTTGATCTCCGGGGTGGTGAGATCAAGGCCCATGTTGGGTGTAGAGTAGTTAAAAAAACAAACACAAACGAAAAAAAAAAAGAGATGCCCTTCCATCCTGCACCATGGGGGCCATCCCATTGCTCCCTGGATTTAGCTAGAGATGGGAGTCCGTGTCCACACAGAGGAGCGCACACAACACTTCTTCCCAACAGTGCCAAAATGAGAACCAGGAGCTGGTGTTTGGGCTCCCTGCTCTGTGGGGAGTCTGTTTCTTCCTCTCCCTTTGCTCCCCCACCCCTTCCTGGCTTGTTCTCTCTTGCGCTCCTCTCTTTCTCTCTCTCTCTCTTACACTCTCAAGAGGGAGAGAGCGAGAAGGAGAGAGAGAGAGAGGGAGAGAAAGGGCAGGGGAGGGACATACATGGGGCACAGACATCAGGCACAGGCATTGGGGCACAGACACGGGGCTCGACCCCAGGACCCTGAGATCATGACCTGAGCCAAAGTCAGATGCTTAACCCGCTGAGTCACCCAGGTGCCCCAGGAGTTCTGGCTTTACAGTGGTGGCTACATGGGAAAACGTTTGTCAAAACTCACCAAGCTATACATTTGAAACGGGTGTGTTTTTTGTATGTAAGTTATACCTCAATAAGGCAAAGCAAAAAGAATACAGCAACTCTGTCTCCATACTAATAAGAAAATATTTTCAAGCCTATTAGTGAATAGAGTGAAAAGAGCAAGATGTCCAACAGTTTGCCACATAGGCTGCTATTCATGTGAAGAAAAAAATAGAGACAGAAAACAAGGATCCCTAGTTTCTCATCACCTTTCTACCTCTTATTCTTTGAACAAATACTTAAGTATTAAGGAATGATAAGTAATAATACTTATTAAGTAATACTATTACTTACAACCCCAAGCCCTGTGCATCAGGGATATAATGGTGAAAGAACAGACAGATTCCTGTCCCCATGGGGCTTCTGGGCTTGTGTAGGGAGGGATGGACTGCAAAAAGTCAGGGAGCAGCTTGTTAATTGACAAACAGTATCACTGCTTTGGAGGTGAAGAACAGGCTGTGAGGAGAGAGAAAAGGAGCCAGAAGCCTGTTAACTAGGGTAGTTAGGGAGGACTTCTCGGAGGAGGTGATGTCTGAGCGGAGACCTGAAGAAGGCAAAAGAGTTGAGCATGTTCTGGCAGCAGGAACAGTAAGTGCAAAGGCCCTGGGGTGGGACCAAGCTTAGTGTGTTTGGGGAACAGCAGGGAGGCCGGAGCAGAGGGAATGTAGGGGAAATGAGATCCATGAGACAATGGGGCAGCTCCTAAGTTTATCTTGGACTACCTCCAAGATAAGTGTAATGCACTCTAAGTGAAGATGGGAAAGGAGGAAACGTAACTAATATCTGGCTGAGAGGGAGTCTGGGGAACAGCGAGGAAAGTGACGAGCGTGGCCAGGGCCAGAGTGAGATCATGGAGTGGCTGAAAGAGGACAGATTCAGGGTCTCCTCTTGACTGGCCTTGAGCAGTGGACAGAAGGTGGCCCCATTTTGTAAGAGGGGAAGATGGAGGGCAGAACACATGGGGTGGGGGGACAGGAAATTGAGCATTCCATCCAAGATGTGTTAAGCATAGGACATCCAAAGGGACAATGCCAGGCAGTGACTGGATGTATGTGGCGGTTGTTCAGAGAGAGGTCAGGGTGGAGACACACCTGGGAGGCATCGCCATGTTGCCAGGTGAAGAAATGAATGAGCTATAACAGTAACAATAATAACAATTGTGGAGTGCTCACTCTGGGCCAAGCACCGCTCTATGAATTCCATGTATTTTATTTTTTAAGATGATATTTTTAAGTAATCTCTCCCCCCATCGTGGGACTCGAACTCACAACCCTGGGACGAAGAGATGCCTGCTCCCTTGACCGAGCCAGCTGGGTACCTGCGCTCTATGTGCGTTAATCAAACGCACCCACTATCGTAGGTATTGTTATTATTAAACCCACTTTAATATGTGAGGGAATGGGGGCACAGAGAGGTAAAGTGAATTGACCAAGGCCACACAGTGCGGAGGTGGCAGAACTGGGACCTGAACCCTGATAGCCTGGCCCCCAGAGTCTGCATCCCCGGGCAGGGCAGCTCAGTTTGGAGTCCAGGCTCCTCATGCTCGTGTCTGCCTCCCGGGGTGATCCCTCTTATCAGCCATCTGGCCATGGCTCTGCTCTCCTTAGAACCCTTCCAAGTAAGGTAGCAGTAACAGGTTCTGGGGGTTAGGATGTGGACGTATGTTTTTGGGGACCGCCATTCAACCCACAGTGGACAGGGATCCCTCCGAGGACGGGAGCAACGTTTGGGGAGGCAGAAGAGCCTGGCTCCATGGTTCTCAAATTTGACTGGCTGTCAGAATCCTCTAGAAGGCTTGTTAATCACAGACATCTGGGCTCCAAACCCTGCTCCCACCCCGAGTTTCTGATTCAGTAGTTGTGGTGGGCCGAGAGATGATGCTGGTTTGGGAATCCCGCACTAAGAACCACTGTCCTGGTGGTTCAGAGGGTAAGTTAGGCTGCCTGAGCTCAACAGTCCCCACCCTGACCCAGTGTGTCTTTGGGGGGAAGAGCTTTCCTTCTCCAAGCCTTAGTTTCCCATCTATAACCTGGGGCTAACTCCTCCCTGCACAGGGCTACCTGCGGTGACCCACACTCTCCTCTCACTCATGGTGTCCCAAATTTTGGCTGGTCCTTGACCCTCCTTTCTACCTCAGGGCCTTTGCACACGTTGACCCGGTGCCTACTAAGCCTTCCTCTCCATGCTTCTGTGGCTGCCTTCATCTCCATTCAAATGTCACCTCTTCATAACACACACCCTTCTGGCTTTATTCTGCCCGAGAATACAACCTTGCGATTGTTCACCATACATAAAAATACATCCCAGCCAAGGTCAATTTCTCACCCTCCTGCTATTCTCTAGCGTCACACCCCGTTCTTTCTTTCTTGAACTTAGTATGATTTATAAATACCTATGAGTATGTGGATCTGTTCACTTGGTCATGAACTGTGTCATCCCATGAGAATGTCAGCCTTGCCAGGGCAGGGCCTTGGGCGGGTCTGGGTTTTTTTTTGTTTGTTTGTTTGTCTGTCCCCAGCTCAGGTCTGACAAAGACTGGTTCCTCTGTTTGCTGAGCGGGGAGGACAAGAAGGCCGGCCCCAGGCAGGAGGCGAGGCTCTGTCTGGTTGAGAAAGCACGTCCAGCCTGCCTGAGTCTAGCTCCCATGACTTCCACTCCAAAACCAGTATCACCCCCCCCCCCCACCCCAGTGCCCAGTCCTACTGGTAGAGAGAGAATGGCGGGGTTCTGGAGGGCAGGCACCTGGGGGCTTTGAGAAACAAATAGTGAGTTTTCCACCGGGGCTGCAGGGGGGTGAGGAAGCCCAGCCAGGTCTGGGTGGGAGGCAGGGGATGGGTGAAAGAAAGATAAGCTGGGTTGGGTGCTGTCTTCCCCAAGTACAAACGAACCACAGGGGTCTGGTGGAGGAGGTGGTGAGCTAGCTTCATCCTACAGGGGGCAACAGAGGGGCAAGGATGAGGTTGGGGAGAAGGAGGGAAATGGGAAGGGGTTAGAGGGAAAGAGGAAGAGGAAGAGGGGACGGTGGTGTGGAGGAAAGCAAAGAAAGAGAAAGAGAAAGAGACCAGGACGAGGTTGATGAGAGGTGAGGAAGAATCTAGAAGGTTAGAGATACCAAGAGGGCATTACCTGGGGCAGAGGGCAGGGTGGAGTCCAGTGGCAGGTTGGGGAGAAGAGAAGGCGGGTGTATACCAGATAAATTTGCCCATGTGCCAAATGTAAAATATATGCAAGATCTCTACTGTGGCATTGGTCAAAAGAGCCAGCAGCCTCCAGCTTCCCGGCATCCGGTGTCCGTGGACTGGGACTGTTTCCCTAACTCAGGGCTCACATGCCCCGTGGAAGATCACTCCAGCCACTGACAGGAGGGAAGTTGCTGTTGCCATTCCCAACAAGGAACCACCATCAAGACACAGTGTTAGGGAGGAAAAAGCAAGACGTAGAAGGATGTGGACATTATGCTAACATTTGTGCAAAGTGGGACACAATCTGCATATTCATGTAGGTCTTTCCCTGTCCGGTCCGTGCATACATTCCTGGAAGGAGATGCAAGAAACTTCTACCAGGGGCCACCTCTGGGGAGGGGTTGTCCCAGAAGAGAAGCAGGGAATGGGGGAGGGAGGGAGGTTGATTTTGCAACTTAACCCCTTTGGAATCTTCTGCATTTTGCTCCGTGGTTTGGGTCACTGCTCAAATGTGTGCTCAAGTGTGGTTAAGTGATAGAATAAGGGAGAGACAGAGAGAGACAGAGAAAGTCAGAGGCAAAGGAACAGGGAAGAGAAGCAAGGAGGAAGAAAGGGAGAGAGTTTACCTTTATTTAACCTGGCAGGGCCCCAAACTTCTGCAGATGCTGTCCTGTCTCACTCCCAGCCTTCTCTGAGCTTCCTTTCAGGGTCCTGGCCCTGGTCAAGTTGACAGTCCTGCCTCTTCCCTCTGCCAGCTGTGTGACCTCAGGTTGGTGACTGCGTGTGTTCGTTCCTCAGTCTCCCCCGCTGTGAAATGGGCTTGAGGAAGGTGCTTGCTTAGGGGACAGCTGCTGGGCGCGTGGTGTGTGTCTCCTAGAGCTGCCCTAAGGAATCTCGGCAAACCCATCAGCTTAGAGGGGCAGAAAGGTGATGTCGCTCGGTCCTGGAAGCCCAAGTCTGAGATCAAGGTGTCAGCAGGGTCTGTCAGCCACCTCTGAAGCTCTGAGGGGACACTGCTTGGCGTCTCGGCGGCTGGGAGCTGCCGGCGCTGTTTCATCCACCTCGCAGCGCCTCCCCTGGGCGTCGCAAACCTCCCTCTGCTTTTCTCTTCCTCCCTTTTTTTTTTCTTAAGATTTTATTTATTTATTTGACAGAGAGAGGCAGTGAGAGAGGGAACAGAAGCAGGGGAAGTGGGAGAGGGAGAAGCAGGCTTCCCGCCGAGCAGGGAGCCCAATGTGGGGCTTGATCCCAGGACATGGGGATCATGACCTGAGCCGAAGGCAGATGCTTAATGACTGAGCCACCCAGGCGCCCCTGCTTTTCTCTTCTAAGGACATTGCCGCCCCTCCCCACCAGATAACCCAGAGTGATCTCACGTTGCAAAATCCTTCATCACAGTCTCAAGGCAAGGGCCCTTTTTAATCCACCTAGGTTTGAATTTACAGGTTCCACATGGAGTGGCAGGGGCACCATTCAAAGCACGAAAGGGTTAAATAGGATAAACTAGGTGCTCAGCGAAGCCCTGGACACTGTCTTATTATTTTTTTTTTTTTAAGATTTACTTATTTATTTGGGAGAGAGAGAGAAGGGGGAGGGGCAAAGGGAGAGAATCTCCCCACTGAGTGTGGAGTCAGGGTCTCATGACCCTGAGATCCTGACCTGAGCCTAAATCAAGAGTCCGAGGCTCAGCTGACTGAGCCCCCCACAGGCGGCCCCCTGCCCCCTCTTACGATCTTGAGGTATGTTAGCTCTGCCCTTGATCTTGCTGGGCCCACAGACACTGTTCGGCACACTGAGTTGGTTGCCTATCTTTAAGATTCAAGAACTGGGGACGCCTGGGTGGCTCAGTTGGTTAAGCGGCTGCCTTCGGCTCAGGGCATAATCTCAGGGTCTTGAGATCGAGCCCCGCAGCGCCTCCCCCCACCCCGGCGCATCCACCCCCACATGGAGCCCCGCATGGGCCTCTGCTCAGCGGGGAGCCTGCTACCTCCTCTCTCTCTGCCTGCTTGTGATCTGAACCCCGTGATCTGAGCCCCGCATGGGCCTCTGCTCAGCAGGGAGCCTGCTACCTCCTCTCTCTCTGCCTGCTTGTGATCTGAACCCCGTGATCTGAGCCCCGCATGGGCCTCTGCTCAGCAGGGAGCCTGCTACCTCCTCTCTCTCTGCCTGCTTGTGATCTGTCTGTCAAATAAATAAATAAAATCTTAAAAAAAAAAAAGAATCAGATGGATAATTTTCCTTTAAATACCTGTGACCTTGCCCCAATCCACACCCTTGTTCATAGGACAGACCTTCAGCTCGACCTTCAAGGCCTTTATTCCTCCCGAGACTCCTCTCATGTTCATTTATTCTTCCTCTTTATTCCCCCTCCCTCCTCCTTCCCCACAGGGAGCCATTCTATTATGTAAATGAGTCACCTTTTTAAATCTTGGAAAACGGGTATTACTGTTTTATGTCCCTAATTTGTAATCGACACACGTGGCCTGGTATAGATCCTGATTTTACTTTCCCCGTCACTGGTCTGGCTCTCCCTCCCCATGGGCACACTTGGTCCCTGGCTCCTGAGGACTGCATGGGAGTCCTTGGTGTGTGGCCCCTGTGTCTCCCATTTGCTGCCCTAGAATGGACACACGGCACACGGGCCACCTCCAGCTCCCCCCCCCATAAACACTGCTGCAGTGAACATCCCCGTGTGTGCTCCCCCATAGGGTCCTATGATTTCTTTGGGAAGGGATTCAGGAGTGGAATTACTGTGAGATGCATATGTGCGATAATTCATTTGACTAAACCAGACTCGAATTTTTACCAGGCTCGTGGTAGAAGGACAGCGTGTTGAAATGTGCCTTCCTCTGATTACCAGTAAGTTTGAGCCTTTGTGCACACCCTGCTTGGTCTTTGGGTTTTTTCTTCTGTAAGTTGCCTGTTTATATTCTTTGCCCATGTTTCTATTTGGGTTGCTCTTTTCTCATTAAAAAAAAAAAAACCAAACTGATACATGTTAGACTCTGTAATTTTTTCCCCCTTTCTGAAGCCTATTACATTTGGCCATGATGTCCTTCTTTGAACAAAAGCTTGACATTTTCACACAGTTCAATTAATTTTTTTTTTTGACAGTTTGTTCCACTGGAGTTTTAAGAAGTCCCTCTCTGCTGCTGGTCCTCAAGTATTTTCCTCTGTCACCTTCATAGTTTGTCTTTTAGAGGATGTTTAATCCATCAGAGAAACCTTGTCCAGGGGAACTCACACAATGGAAAGTTCTCATATCTAAACAGTCTAGTTAGTAGCCACTGGTTACATGTGACAGTGGAGGTTGTGAAATGTGACTAGTGCTACTAAGGGACCGAACTGTTTCATTTTATTTTGTTAATTTAAAATTAAATAGCCACATGTGGTTGGTGGCTACCTTCCTGGGAAGGTTTCTTTTGTCGTGGTGTTAGATAGGGAGCCCTTCTTCCTTTTCTCCAGAAAAATGAAGCAATTTCCCCCAACACTATTATTAAACAATCTTTTTCCCTCATTGTTTCATGGGGGCCAGCCTTGTCATATATAAAGTTCATCCTGAATATACTTGGGTCTGCCTCTGGGTTCTTCCGAGAATC
This sequence comes from Mellivora capensis, assembly GCA_004024625.1. Taxonomy (NCBI): domain Eukaryota; kingdom Metazoa; phylum Chordata; class Mammalia; order Carnivora; family Mustelidae; genus Mellivora; species Mellivora capensis. The sequence continues at coordinate 39,881 of PISX010009087.1, forward strand.
CCGGGGAGTCTAGGTCTAATGAAGGTGGAGAGTCTAGCAGAGGTGGAGAATCACAATTCTACAGTATTAGAATTTTTAGCGAGACACACAGCCGCCCAGAATAAAGACTACGTTTCCCAACCTCTCTTGCTGCCGGGTGCAGTCACGTGACGAGGCCCTGGCCAATGAGGCAACGGCGCAACCTCCGGGTCATGTCCCTAAGGGGGCGTGGCTGCCTCTTCTCGTCCTCAGAACCAATGATTCAGCCCGGGGGGTGGCCTGGGAATCTGCATTTCCATAAAGTTCCCAGGGATGCTGCTGGTCCGGGAACCACGCTTGGGAGAACCACTGGTCTGACTTGTTTCACTTACTCATTTTGGGTCTCTGTAAACACACCTCTGATCTACAGGTTAGTACCTCCCGGGCTTCCCCTCCTGGGCCTTTGCAGCTTGGAGCACAGCGTCCCCTGCTGCCGCTGAGGTAACACTCACTACTTTGTGTGGGACGCCTTCGGGTCAGTACCATCTGGACAAAGCCAGTTCCCAGGGGCAGATCGCCGCTGGGGCAGGTGTCTGCTCTTGCTCCGCCACACTTGCCCTTCTGAGTGCGCTCTTGTCCCGCCGACGCCTGACACGGACTCCCTCGCCGGCTGGGATCAGTGGGGTCCTGCCTGAAGGAGGCTCTGGAGCAGGTGGAGCGGGAAGCTGGAAGAACCTTCCTGCTTCCGGGGCAGCAGGGTCACGAGCCGACTTCCGGGGTCTTGGTGGTGCCCCTGAGCACTTTTGTGCCTCTAGCCCCTAGGCCGGCTTACTGGCCTTGTTGGCTCCCCGAGCCTTCCAGGTACTCTTGTGACCAACCCCCTGTATTCAATCTCCCATCCGAAACAACTAGAGGGGTTTCATGGATGCCGTGGGAACCCCTTCCTGATGGGCAGGGGCAACAGGAGGGGGTATGGGGCCTCCGGGAGTGCTCTCTCGAGGCCACCCAAAACCATCCTTTAAACTGCAGTGACGGCGGTGGAAGGTGACAATCATGGTAGAGTCGCCCTGGAGCCGAATGTTGGCTCCTCCACCACGTAATGACCTGGCAAGGGGCCTCCTGTGTCCGGGGTGTGGGGGAGAAAGATCCTTCACCGGCAGTGGCACGTCCTGGAGCGCCCCCAGGGGCCCAGGGAGGCGAGGCCGTCCAGTTGTGAGGGCGGTGGCTCTGTGCCACCCTGTTCTTCCCGGGTTGTGGAATCATGGGCGTACCAGCCTCCGAAAAAGAGTTGGGCTGCTATCCTTTCCCTGTTCTCTGGAACAGTTTGTACAAGGTAGGAATTGGCGTGATCCTTTAAAGTCTGGTGGAACTCATTTGTAAAAGCATTCAAGCCCAGGGCTTTTTCTTTGGTGTGTGTGTGGGGGGCGGGGGAATGTTACTTTGGTCTTCTCTTGTTTTCTGTTTCTCCTTATACCCATTTTGGCAGAGTTCTTCCCAGAGCTTAACAACTCCACCCAGGCACCCAACACATTCAACATGGCAACAGCTGCTTCCCTGGGAATGTTTAGACCTCTGAGTCCCCATCTAGACGGTGCCTGTTGGTGGCCGGCCCCAGGCACCGACACGGCACCCCAGCCTTGGGGACCCAGGGCCTGTGGAGAGGCGTGCTCTGGAGTGGGCGCAGACAGTGTACCCAAGCCAGAATCTCCACACGTCTCCCGCCCACACAGCAGGCGGAGGTCCCTGGTGCCAGTGGGTGGTGGGGTTCGCTGCTCACGCTGCAGTTGTCCCCAGGGAGCTGTTGGTGTCCCCCACCCTTGGGTTCTGGGGGAGACGCACACAGTCCAAGCTCACACCAGCCTGGAGCGCTCAGTGCCCAGAACACAGAGGCAGCACCGTCCTGAGGTTGCCAGCCAATCCCTTTTCCCCTTGTGGAGACCCAGGCTCAGCCTCCTGGGACCCCGATTTGGAGGGAGGGCTCTGGCCAGTGGAGTATCCCTAAGGCTGGCTGTTCCAGATCCATCTGCCTCCGTCGAGTCCTCAAAGCCCACCTGCCCACTGACCGATTTTCTGAACGACCCATTTAGTAACATCAGCTCAGCAAGGATCCTTTCTACCCACCAAACATGCTCAAGACCAACAACCTTTAAAACAAGATTCCAGCAAATCTCAGATTTGGCAAACTGGTCACTGCGGCACACGGAGCCTGGGGGACTGGCTGTTTGCAGGCCAGGGGGGGTGAGTCTGGGTCCCATCAGGGGGGGCACTACGGGCTGCTTCGACCTGGGGCTCCCCACCCCCCCAGACCTGGCCCTTGCCCTAAAATGGACTGGAATCCTGGGGTTCGCCAGCCCGCCCTCTCTCCGTCCTTGAGTCCCTCCCCCAAGTCCTGCACCAAGATGACCTGGACAGGGAGGGGCCACTACACATGCTACACGCACACGCAAAACAAGAAAACTTTTTAATTGTAAAACTAACTTAAGGGAGGGGAGGGGAGAGTGGGGCCGCACCAAGGGGCTGGGAACCTGATTCTTCAAGCAGTGGTTCTGTCCCTGGTGCCGCCCCGAGGGGGCAGGGACCATCTGTCCCCAGGTTGGGACAGGGACTAGTGTTATAAAATGACAATATAAATAGACTTCTAGAAAAGAGGAGGCTGTCCAGGTGCAGTAGTCATCTGCAGAGGCTGGGCATGGGCGGGAAGCCCTGACCCCCGTCTCCCCAGCCAGCCACTGAGAGGGGGTGCAGGACTTGGGGAAAAGGCCACTCTTCAGACATTCATGATCGACCCCCACAATGGCTCGGCGGGGGGGGAGGGGGGGGGCGGCGCCAGAGGGCTGCGCTGTATGTCAGGCAAGGCCTTAGAGACACCCACTCGCAGGCTGGAGGACAGAGCAGCTGGACCGTCTGCACAGGTGCACGTGCACACATGCACGTGTGTGCGCACACCCATGCACACACACGCCTCTCGTAGTGTTCTCTCCACTCACAGCAGCCCCCACTGCAGATGATTTCCAGTGATAGGGGGGCTGTCTGTCCTTCCTGGAAGACAGGAAGACATAGGGAGGGACCATCCCAGAGGGTGGGGAGGCTGGGAACCCTCACTTGCTCCTGCGAGTCCCTGTGTGTTTTGTTTTTTTTTTTACAAGTCACAAAATCAAACCTGGAGTTCAGTAGTAGGGTCCTGCACGCTCCCCCACTGCCGACAAGGAGGGCGGTGCCACATGGAGTGTCTCCCGGGTGGGGAGGAGTGGGGGCCTACCCCCAACTGGCCCGTGGCGGGACAGGGGTGACCCAAGGGGCTCTTTGGTTCAGGGACAGGGCACTGGGCCTCATCTGGTGCGGTTCTGGCGCATGAGGGGCACGATGCTGGCGGGCGGGCCCGCTTTGGCCAGGAACGGGTGCTTAAGCAGCTCAGCCGCTGTGGCCCGCTGGGCTGGGTCACGCACCAGCAGGCGGTCCAGGAAGCCCTTCAGGGAGGGTGACACCTGTGGGGAGGTGGGGGAGAGAGTCAGGGATGGGTCTGAGCACCAGCTCCGCTGCTCACTTGCCACTGGGCCACAGTTTCTGCCTCTGTCAAATGTGCTGACAATATCCACTGCCTGGGGGTAGAGGCCAGGAGGGCCCAGGTGTCTAGAGCTTGGCTCCAAGGAAAGAAACACATCAAAGACCCCAGGGGCTCATTTCTTCTCCATTTTCAAGGTTTGCAAGGAGGTGACAGCGGCTGGGCCCCAGAAGCACCCCCTCTTGCCAGGTGAGCCATCTACCAGGAAGGTTCCTCTCTCAGACCCGGCTATGCCAGCCAGCCGAGGCACAATCACTGGGGGACGGTGAGAGCTCAGGGAACCTATAGGGGAGGGGGTGGGGAGCCCAACACAGAGGCAGTGTACCCTCCCCCACACCACCTGCCCGCCAGGGGCCCACCTTGTGCAAGTTTTTCAGTCGGGGTGGCAAGTTGTCCCGAATCATCTTCATGGCTTTGAGAGGGGGCTCATTGAAGTAAGGGGGCTCCCCGTCCACCATCTCGATCACCATCACCCCCAGAGACCAGATGTCTACCTGCAGTGGGAAAGGGTCAGGAGGACTGAGCTGGGCCCTTTGGGCCGGTGCTGGGGGAAGCCAGAGGAGTGGCTGGTTCTGCCTTTGCCTCCTTGCTCCTGGAGTCCTTGGGCCCCAAACACCCTGACACCCAACTTGCCAGACCCACAAGCTCCTCCCCTGGGGAGCCCTCGGAAGGGTCCTGCCCACCCAGCACCCTCCCTCCCTGGCTCGCTCTAGGGAGCATTCAGGGTGCTGTGGCCAGTTGCCTAAGCAGCATGGTTGGGAGACAGTAATTGGCTCATGAGCAGACACGTGACCTGAGCTGAGCCAATCAGAGCCAGCCCGAAGACTTTTACCGGCAATAGCCAGGAGCACCCCAGCACTCACAGGCAGGGGGATGGGGTCCCAGAGTTGCCAGGCCAGCTCTGCCCCAACTAGGGGAGCACCTGCCTCGGTGAAGACTACACGGACCAAGTTAGGGCTCTGGAGGGACAGAGCACAGGAATGGCGGGCCTGAAGCCTGTCACTCGCCCCTACATCATAGTTCTTGGGACCCAGAGCTTTCAGGTTTTGCTAAATCCGAGGGTTTTTTGTCAGCACTGGGCTGGGCTCATCAGGGGTGGGTGCATACACGTATGCCTCCTTCTCCCACAGGACCATCCCCAGTGACCCATCTCCCACACCGAGTCCCACTCCACCCCCAGCCCCACTCCACCCCCAGCACTCCTGCGGCTCCAGATGGTCACAGTGTAAACCTGTGCTGACAGCAGGACAACCGGGCCACCACCGGCTTACCTCTGGCCCATAGGGAAGGCGAGAGATGAGCTCTGGGGCCATCCAGTAGGGCGTGCCAACCAGGGACTTCCTCCGTGGTACCTCCTTGCTGACTTGGGCGCAGAACCCGAAGTCCGACAGCTTCACCTGCAGCGGGGCGTGGGGATTTGGGGGGGAGGGGGGTCAGAGGTGTCTACCTACTCAGTTCCCTGGCCTTGGATGTTCTGGGGCTCCACAGGGCAGCCTAGAGGTTAGAGCCAGACCACTGGGTCCCTCCGCCTCCTCCCAGCAAGGGGCCCTTAGGTGTGTCACCTCCCCATGGGAGATCACACCATGTGCCTTCCTGACAGGGTCTGCCCTGGGGCCTTTGGGGGAAGTGGCCTGAGTCCAACAGGTTCCAAATGTTGCGTAGGGGGGCTGAGACCACAGCTGGCTCCCAAAGCCCTTGCCTGGGCCCTGGCGTCCCTGAATGCAGCCCTGGCCTGGAGAGGATGACAGCTGTGGCTTCCTCTGCTAACAACCACGTGCCCAGAACCACACATTTCCACCTGCTTGGGAGCCACGGGCCCCTTTCCGATTCCTGAGAATACGTGCGGATCTTCTCACCCCCATGAAACGTATGCACACGGCGTGCACACAATTTCAGGCTCACAGATGTCCCCCAAACACATCTGTGGACAGCTTCAGGCATTCGGGGATTCCAACTGAGACTCCCCATGAAAGAGAGCCCACCCTGACCCCTATCTCTGCCGAATGGCTTCACTTCCCTGGGGTAAGGCAGGCCAATCACCACCGAGAACTTGGGGACAGTCAAGGATTCCCTCCCACTGAAAATCATGCCCACTCTTGGAGTAGAAATGCAGGTTCTGGGCACTGGGGGGGCTCATCTGTGGGCCTCAGAGTCTGAGCCTCAGTCTGGAGAAGCGGAGACAGGAGTGGGGTCCACGACCCACGGCCACGTGCTCGGCTGGGAACGGCTTATTGGTGGAGGAAGAGCCGCGGCCAGACCCCCAGCTGTCTCCTGGCCTCCTGGGGCCCAGTGCTTGACCACCGCTCCCAGCACCCCGGGCTGAAGGCGCAGCCTCCTCCGGCCCGGGCCCCTCCGTGACCACGTGCACAGAGCCCCCCGCTGACTGGCCCTGATTCGGGGCTGTTGGCCTGAGGAGTAAACAAACGTCTTGCTCCTCAAGCCGCCGAGCTGGGGGTCAGGGATGGAGGGGAGCCGGGGAGAGGCAGAAGGCACCCAAGCCGCCCCGCTCCTCACCCTGCCGTCGTGGCTCAGCAGGATGGAGTCGCTCTTGATGTCGCGGTGGATAACTCCCTGTGCGTGGAGCACAGCCAGGGCCTGAAGTACGGCCAGGCACACGGCGGCGATCTGCTCCTCGTTCATCCTGTGTGGGCTGGGGGTCAGCGACCGGAGGCCCGAGGGGGATGCCGCCCTCCCGGCCCGGAGACATGACCCCAACCCCGAGGGGTCTGAGGGGACGCAGTGGCCCCAGGGAGCCTGGGGTCTGACAGTACCTGGTGTGAGTGACGATGTCGGTGAGGGCGCCGCCCTCCAGAAACTCCATGACCACCCAGAGCTCGTCCCCGACCAGGTAGCTGTTGTACATCTCCACCACATTCTCGTGCTGGTAGTCCCGCATGATCACCACCTGGGCACCGGGCGGGGTCAGCGCAGCCGGCCCCTGCCACAAACCCAGCCACCAGCCCGCCTCCCGCCTCCCCTCCTGCCTGGGCTGGGGCCCTGCCACACCAAAGGCCCCGCCCACTTGTCACTCCCGCTCCTTGTCACTGTCACTTGTCAACTGTCACTTGTCAACCCTCCCCTGTGCCAAGGCCAGGAGACCCCAAAGGCAGCTTGAGACCTGATGCCTGCATTGTGGGGGCTCACTGCCCCCATGCCCCATGCCCCATTTCTGATCCTGCTCTCTGACCAGTCCTGAGCTGGTCAGTCTCTGAATGGCCCTGCTGACCGGGCCGGTGTGCGGACAGGGGCGCAGACGAGGATGTCTAAGTACGAGGCTGAGTCCGCGGGACAAGCAGGTACCAGCCAAGGGCAGAGTAACAGGCTGGGGGGATGGGTTCAGAGAAGAAAAGGCCTGGCAGCAAAGCCCCGGGGGAGATGGGAACGGGACACTCACAGGGGTTCCGCTGAAGAGCCCATGGTGCGGCTGCAGCGCAAGGAGACTAGGGACTGGGGGAGGGGTTACGGGGACAGCTGAGAGACCAGGAGGAGGCAGTTTCGACCACCTCCAGACCTGACATCCCGGGACTCCCGCATTGGAGTCCAGGGGCTGCTGCCAGCCCGGATTCCTCTGGGGAAGGAGCCAGGAGTTGGCCTTTGTAAAAAGCTGGCAGATGCCACCGGGAACCCCAGCCAGAGGCTGGACACAACCAAGGATCTAGATGGGAGCCAGACCTCAAACGCCCGCCAGAGGCCAGGCCCATGTCCGACACTGACGGATAGGATAGGGGAGCTGCAAGGGTCAGTAAGGGGGGCAGAGGGGCAGGCTGGCAGGCCCAAAAGAGCCCTTTAGCTGCTGCATGGGGAACGCCAAGGGGTTACCCAAGAGGGGACGCCAGGGCAGAGCCAGGGGGAGAGGACAGGGCTACACAGCAGCTAACGGGCTACCATGGGAGACGGAACCAGGGGAGGGGCAGGGCTGGGGGAGAGACTCTGGGGACTAGTTTGGGACTCGGTGGGTATGAAGGACCTGGAAGTCCCACGAGGGCGGGGCTGAGGGTCTCTGGAGTTGGGGCTCCAGGGAGGCAGTGGCGGGAAAGGGGCAATGGGGGGGGGGGCGGGTGACAGCCTGGGGAAGTGTGAGGAGTAAGGAGAGGAGAGAGGCTCAAACCCAGTCCTGGGGACCCTGGTGCTGAATGGCCTCCCATCCTCACTCTCCTAGGACCCGGACCAGCATAGGCCTCCAGACCAGCTGGTAGAGGGCAGCAAGAGGAGGGGGAAGGCGGGGCCGGGAGGGCACAGGCAGGGCCGGGAAGGGCCGGGCCGGGAGGGGCCGGGAGGGGCTGGGAGGCCCACCTCATTGAAGAGGAGCTCGCGCCTCTGCTGCTTGCGCAGGTCCATCTTCTTGACGGCCACCAGCCTGCCTGAGCTGCGCACGGTGGCGATGCACACGATGCCCGTGGAGCCCTCACCGATCTTGATGAAGTTGTCTAGGTAGGAGCGAGGGTCACCAGGGTCCACTACCAGCTGCAAGGCAGCCCGGAACTGCTCGTGTGACACTCGCTGGGGTTCCCGCTGTGGTGAGCGGGGCCCGGGGGGCCCGGGGGCCGGGGGCCCAGCGGGGGTAGGGGCAGCGACAGGGCGGGCTAGAGGAGCCAGCTGGGGCTCAGAGGCATGGGGGCCCAGCACTCCTGGGTTGGGGGGTCCGCGGGCTCGGGTGGGAGGCCGGGAGGAGGAGGAGGACTGGGGGACCGCCAGGCCCCCGGCCGATGGCCCATTGGGGGCCAGGGTATGAGGCTCCCCCTGCAACAGAAGAGATAGGCAGCTGTTAGTGGAGGGGCAGGGGGCCAGCTCTGCTCCTTGTGTGGGAGAGGGGCCCTGCCTGTGGGACAGACACATGGCGGTCAGGATGAAGATGGACAGTGGGCTGGGCATAGGCTGGCGCTGGTGGGCAGGGAACAGGGGACGTTTTGGACAAAGGGGCGGTGGGAGGTCCCGGGGCAGGGGGACTGGTTACCTGGACACCCCGGGCCGGGTGGTCCGTGTCAGCCCTCGGGTACGTGTTAAAGGGCCGACCAGCCGCCGCTTTGGCCCCACCAGCCAGACCGGCAGGTTGCGGGGTGCCGACGTCGGGCCCAGAGAGGGGGCGTTTGTCCCGGGAGGACTCCTGGGGTCCTCCTGAGCCCTCCCTGGAAGACTTGGGCCTCTTCTCCGGCCCCACCCGCCGCCTGTCACCACTGCTGCCACCCGCCTCGCTGCGACCGGCACCCCGGCCTTGGCTGCCCGCCTTCTCTGGGGCTGCTCTGGCCGGCTCTGCGGGCATCCCGTTTTCCTGGCGGGCACGGGCAGGTGGCGGGGGGCTGTCTCTCCGCAGGGAGTTGGAGCGCGTCACCGACATGTTCTCAAACTCGTCGAGTAGCAGCGTGAGGGCCCCATCCTTGGCGCCTTTGCTGCCCCGCACGATGGTCTGGGGTCCAGGGCAATGGCGGGATGGGGGCCAGGCAAGGAAGGGGAGGACACGGGACAACACAACACACACACAGAGACAAGACAGAGACGGAATGAAGAAATGCCATGGGGTGATGATGGGGCGGGGTGGGTGGGGGTGGCACCAGACGGGCCCTGGCAGCCCCTCCCACACCCCCAAGTGGTCTGGTGCAGGAAGAAAGCTGAAGGGGTAACCTACCACGGGTCAGGCTGTTGCCCCTGGGCTGGCCAGTCCCCCCTAAAAATAAAAAGCACCCTGCCCCCCCCTCCCCGTTCTCTCTCCCATTCTCCAGCCTGGGGGCAGGTCTTGTGGGCAGGAGGGGAAGGAGCGCAGAGCCCATGCCACCCCATAATCAGTCCTGGAGAGCTGCAAATTACAGGATGCTGGGCCCAGGGCCCGGCCTGGATTTCCTCCCTTGCTGCCCGCCAGGGCTGTTAACCCTAAACCCATGCTCTGTCCCCCTGAAAGCCGAGGGTGGAGTACAGGGAGGGTCAGAAAGGACTGGGCCTGAAGTCCAGGAGCAGTGGTGGCAAATGGGAGTTCCCACGTGGCCTGGTGAATGTAACATGTGCCCTGAATCCACCCAGAATCCACCCAAGCTTCGCCTGCCAAGCCCAGCACCCTGATCCTGGTCACGGCCGCCTCCTACCTCAAATACAGTCAAGGCCTCCAGGAATACCCCCCCATCTCCCATTCAGCTCAGGGCACACAAGCTTTCTCACTGCTCCTCAAACATACCAGGCAGAGGCCCACCTCGGGACCTTTGCACTGGCTGTTTGCTCTTCCTAGAACATCTTCCCCCAAGTATGCCCTCAGCTCCTTCCTTCCTCTCCTCTTCCAGGCCTTTTCACCTGCCCCCCCGTGTGACGTCCATGAGGGCAACTTTTGTATTTGCCTGCTGTTTTGCTCTTGCTACATCTCAGTACCTAGCACGGCATCAGGTATGTGTGCACAGCGTGCTCAAGAAACATGGGCTGAGCCAGCGAAGGAGAGAGGCAGGCTGGGAGGAGGCTGCAAAGAGCAGAACATGCAACCCCGGCCCTCTGCTCTCACTCACAGGCCGGTGGCGATGGGGGCCCAGGGCTGCCACACATCCTCAAGCCACGACTGCCTCCACCATGCACGAAACCCACCTCAGGCCCTCAGGGCCCCCGGGGGCCTGCCCTGGTCTCTCCCTCCCACCCCCGGCCTCCTGGGGACCTAGCTGCCTCCTTGCCTGGGCACCCTGTGAAGCAAGGTAGACAGACACCTGCTCAGGACCTAGTGCTGGAGTAAGAGACCAAGAAGACTGGGGGCTGCGGGAGGGCCTGGGAAGACCCAGCCAAGGGGAGATTCCCAGCCAGTGGCAGCAAACATGTACCCACAGGGGCCCCAAGACTCTGCTAGTCCCCATGGCCCCTTGTGTGGCCCTTCCTGGCAGTCACGGGCCCAAACAGGACTCATGGCTTGTGGGCCAAGCAGGGGCTAGATTTTTGGGGTCCCCTAGGGAGGCCACAGCAGTCATGGAGGAGCCCCAGGGCCAGCTGGGGGACAGAAGCGAGGCAGATGGGGTGGGGCCGGCAGGGACAGAGGAGCCACCACCCTGGCTCGCGGAGGCAGCTGCCACCCCCTCAAGCCCTGCGGTTAGTCAGCAGAAGCCAGAAATACAGCCTCGGATGTGAAGTCTCTGCTGCTTTAAGCAGCAGCAAAGAGTTCAAAGTATTCAAAAGGCCTGCAGGAGAGGCGAGGAGACCTCAGTGGGGCCGAGGGATGGAGCCCATCCTGGTGAGTGTCCTCGCGCCGGAGATGATGAGTCAGCCGAAGGCCTGTCCCCTGCCGCGGGCCGCTGACCGGCACAGCCATCTCCATCTCCAGCCCCAGAACAACCCTGGCTGCATGCCCCTGGCCCTGGGCCCTTCCTGGCTCCCACTGCTCCTGGGGTGAAGTCCGGCCTCAGAGGCTGGCTTCCCAGGCTGGGCAGGCTCACACCCTGCCACCAGCCCGCCTCACCGTGCCATGCCTGGGTGCCGGGACCACACAGACAGCAAAGGGGGTCTAAAAGCCTGGGCTGTGGAAACAGACCATGGTTCAAATCCCAACTCCTCCCTTTTGCTCAAGATGGCCGGAAAACCATCCCCCAAACCAAAAAGCCTCCAAGGCTTCCCGTGGACTCTTTCCTCTGCTAAAAGGCTCTCCTTGCCACAAGACTCCTCCCTCAGCTCTCAGGGCACAGCTCAGTTGTCCCCCTCCTCCACAGAGCTGGCCCAGACTGGGGGATGGGGGCAGGGGAGGCCAGGTCAGCAGCTCTCTGGGTGCCCCCAGCCCGGCCCTACCATGGGGATCTGTCCCTCCCCAAAGACAAGTTTCTGGTACTCGGGATGGGGCCACGGAGCCCAGGGAGAGGAGGACAACTCAGAGGCTGGTGTGGGGGGCTGCTACAGGGGTCAAGGTGGGAGTCAGTGTTGAGAGGAATGGGGAGGGATCGGTGGGTGGAGGGGTGAAAGGTCAGGACTGGGGCGAAGATCACGGTAGAGGGTTTGGGGTGTCTGTCTGGCTGTCAGTGGGAGGGGGTCAGCAAGGAGGTGTTGGCCCCAGGGTCAAGCGTGGGTTTAAGGCCTGGGGGCTCCGTGAGGAGTTGGTATGGGGCAGGAGAGGCCACAGTGGGCACTGGCATACCTTGGGGGCCCCGGGCTGGATGGAGGTAATGCAGGCAGGGTCCACAAGGGGCTTGGGCCGGCGAGCCGACTCCTCAATCAGGCTCTGCCATTGGCGGGGCAGCCCCGTGAACTTCTGCTCGTGCTGGTCGAAGCCTGTGTGCACGCGGTGCTCAAAGTTGGATGGCGCGGAGATCTCGACCCTCTTCTTCTTCTTCCCAAACATGGCGCTGACGCTTTCAGCGCCGCGAGGGCACAGACTTAGGCTCCTCTCAGCAGGCCTGCGGGAGGGGGCACTCACCAGAACCCGCTCATTTCTCTGGGCTCCTTGGGCCCTGCCCCAGTCTTGTCCCTCCTCGTCTCCTCCTTGGTCTCCCCCTTGGTCTCCCATCCCCCACAGGCGGCCTGAGGGACCCGTGAACAGGTTCCCCTGCTCAGCCCTGAGTCCCCTCCGACATGACCTGCACCTGTCACCTCTCTGCTCTCATGCCCCCTTTGCTCACAATGGTTTTCAAACCTCAGTGCCTTTGCATTGACTCCTCTTGGAACACTCTTCCCTAGGATCCACACATGGCTCCCTCCTTCCCCTCCTTCAGGTCTCAGAGTGGTTGGTGAATCTTTTCCTGACCAATCCAAGTGAAGGAGGTGTCCCACTAGCTTCCTGTCACAAAGCTTCACGGCACGTTTAACTCCTGGAAATTCTACCGTTCATTCTTGAGTTTACCAGTTGGATGTCTACACCCCACCTCCAACCCTTAGACTATTAGCACCAAAGGCCAGATCTCATCTGCCCAGTGTGCCCGTGTCCTACCCCATCCCCAGTACAGTGCGTGGCCCGTAGCCCATGCTCAGTGACCGAGAGATTGTTCAACAATTGCTTCCCTAGTCCCTGTCCTATGCACAGCCCTTGGGAGCCTCACCCTAACACTCCCACTTTACAGACGGAGAGACTGAGGCTCGGAGAAGGGAGTTCCTCACCAGGGTCGTGCAGTGGGGAAATTTCCAAGGTGTGGTACGTACTAGCAGATGCAACCACCCCCCCCTTTAGGCTCTGTGGTCCCCAGGTGGCACCTCGGCCGGTACCAGGCACTGTATAAATGCTCACTGAAAGCCAGTTGGAAAACCAAAGGGACCGCCGGGGAGATGCACTGCTGTGTGTCCCCAGGGAGACCAGGGCGGTGAGGGGACAGGGAGTCAAATGGCCAGAGCACAAATCTCTCTTTGCCACTCACTCTGTGGGACCGTGGGCGAGTGACGTGACCTCTCTCCCCCTCACAGGGCTGCTCTGAAGACTGACTGGGTAACAGGAGCAGAGCAGGGAACGGAGTGTGGGCCCTGCTCCACAGCGGTGACTCCAGAGTGCTCCTAGCAGCATCTGGGGGAGGGGGACCCCGGGTCCTGCGCCCCTGTCCCATGCCCAGGCCCCGGAGTCCCACAGACCTGGTTTGATGCTGGCTGTGCTAGACGTGCCCTCCGGCAGGTGACGGCTCCTCTCGGGGCCTCGAGTTACTCATCTGTAAGATGGGAAGAAAATATGCATGCATGCATTCATTCACTAACACCTTGCTTCTCTGTGCCCAGCCCTGTGCTGGTGGCTGCTCGGGATACGGTGGGGACTGAGACCAAGATCGCCTCCAACAGTCCAGGGTGGTCAAGGCTGGGGTCAAGGAGGACCAGACCCAGTCTGAGGGATGGTAGGGTCGGGGGGCAGGGGAGGCTTCCCACAAGAGAGGCTGTGTGAGCTAAGACCCAGAGGATGAGGGGAAAGGCATCGGGCTGGGCTCTTTGCCGGCTTCAGGCTGGCTTCCCAGAGCCTGGCACAGTGCCCAACACAGGGTCGGCCCCAAGCACAGTGAGTCTTGTGACCTGAGGACTCTCTTGAGCATCTGGGATGCTGCCCTCCAGCCCCGGCTCTCCTCCCTCCCTGTGCCATTCCGCCTTTCCACTGGGGCAGCTGTGTGAGGTCAGGAAAACTCGCAGCCAGCCCTAGCCCAGAGGCAGGACCATCCGTGGGTGGCCATCTAGGAGAACCGGTCAGGCAGCAGCGCCCAGTTGGGAGGGGGTGGGGACCCAGCAGACAACCTGTCTCAACTGGTCGGGGCCTCCTGGGCAGCAGGTGGCCAGAGCCAGGTCCCGCCAGGGCTCCCCCAGCAGGTCCAGCTTCCCTGGCCAGGATGGAGGTCCCTTTGCCTCTGCCTCTGCCCCTCCTCTGCCCCCAACCAAGCCAGGAGCCCTTTCAGTGTCTCCCCCCCATTCCAGCCCTTCCCTCCCACCTCAACTTCCATCCCCGGCCCCCCACCCACCCTGTTCTGGCTCCCGAGCCTCTCTGCTGTCCTCAGCCGTCAGCCAGTCTCAAACGGGTCCTTGCCTTGTCCCCACAGCCAGACCTTCCCCCATCCTCCCACCAATACCCCAGAGCTTCACCTCCACCTCCTCGCTGGGTTCCCAGAGGGGTCCCCACCTGGCACGCCTGGCCTCAGCCCTCACCTTGGCCTCTCTCACTCGGCCCTACCCATCCTCCACCCTGCAGCCCACAGCCCAAGGCACCAAGTCACTCCCGGGAGTAGGATTAACCACGTGACCCCTCACTAAGCCCAGGAGAGGGCGGGGCGACCCTGCGGTGGGAGGAGCTCGGCACCAAGACACGGGGTCGGGGTAGGCCCAGGACCGTCTCCTTAGAGCCCTCGCCCCCATAAAACCCAAGCGGCATCCACACGCGGCAGCCAGCCCCCAGTGTATCCTGCCTTCGGGGCGTGTGACCCCGCAGGGGAAGGGGATGGAGAGACACACCTCCGGATATTTGCCCGAGCCACCCCTTCCCTCTGGGCACAGCACGGGAGGGAGGGACAAACAGAGGAACTGACCGTGTTTATAGTGCTCAGGCTCCAGCTCCACCCTGGGGCAGCCTCCAGCTCAGCCGGCGGCGCCCTCACCAAGCCCCCCGGCTCCTGGCTCCTGACCTTACGGGGCCCACAGCGGGGATGGTGGAGCAGCTGCGACACAAAGCTAGGTGCCTGCGCCAGGAGCATGGAGGTGGGCAAAGAGGGGGTGGGGGGGCTCCCCAGCGAGCTTGGAACCCAGGAGTCTGGCTGCTGTGTCCTGGGCCACCTCACCTTCTGTACTTGGGAGCCAAGTCACCTTGGGAGCTCACGGTGCGGCCTGGGGCCAGCAGCTCGGCCACCCCATGCCTCAGTTTCCTCCTCTGTTAGGATAATGCCAGACCGTGCTCCCTGGGGTTCTGAGTCACAAAACACAGGGCACTCGCCCACAGTCACCCACCGAGCACCTACTGTGTGCTGGCCCCTCTTCCAAGCACCCCGCCCAGAGCCCCTCATCTCACCCGCACACATGACCCACGAGGATGCAGCCACTGTGAGCCCCACATTATAGCCAAGGAGGAACGAGGTGCAGGGAGGACACCCTACTCGCCCGGGGCCCACCGCCTGGCAGCAGAGTGCACCTGCGGCTCCAGGCCAGTCCTCAGAAATAAAGGCAGCGGCGCCCTCAGAGGGCCGTGCGCGCCACACTCTGCTCGCCGCCCTCACAACTGACCAGCCCTAATTCACAGACCAGGAGCCTGAGGCCTGGAGCGAGGAAGCCCCCTGTCCAGGGCAGCCAGCATTCGAACTCCGGCAGGTGGGCACCAGAGCCCACGCTCTCACCTGCCTGGTCTGCACCTAGGGCCGCAGGACGGCACTGCTTCTGTCGCCTTCACCTCCAGGGCGCCTTCTTCCCTCCCTCCCAAGCCCACACCCTGCCCTTCCTTCTTTCTTTCAAGTTTATTTATTTATTTATCTTTAGTAATCTCTACCCCGAGATCAAGAGTCACATGTTCCCTCGACTGAGCCAACCAGTCACCCCCACACTTGCCCTTTTGGTCCTGCCCTTACCCCTCCTGGGGTTGAGGGTCCCCATCTCCTATCTGACCTGTCCCAGCCCCCCAAGGGTAGTGGGAGGCAGCCCAGAGTGGGGGTTCCTGTCCCCCTTCAGGAAGACAATCTGCAGGGGAAAAGATGGCCACACGTCCATCCCCACCACCAAATGTACCTCTCCGAGGCTCAGCCCCAGTACTGATATCACTACCTCCAACCGCGAGGGACCCCACAACCCTGCCTAGATGCAGACCCTCAGCTCACGAACTCCCTGTGACCTGGGGGGAGCAGCTCTTCTCATTTCCATCTTGCAGATGTGGAAACTGAGGACCACGAAGGTGAAATCTCTCACACAGGTCACCAAGCAGAGCTGAGCCTGGAAGCCAGTTGGATCCACTACAGCGTCGACCTCCTTAAACTTTCTGCTGGCCCCCAAAACCCGTCCCCGTGGCCCTGTGGTCCATATGATCTGCCTGTCACCTCTGCCCCTTGCTCATTCTGCCCCAGCCACATGGGCCTCCTTGCTGTTCTGCAAACCCAAGACACGTCCCCATCTCGGGGGCCTTTGCACTGGTGGTCACCTCCTTGCGGGAACTTCATTCTCACGGATCTGCACATGGCTCCCTCCTTCCTTACCTCTACCCACGTCTGTCCTCCAATATCCCTGGCTCCAGTCCTGTCCCCCTCTACGCCTTTCCCTTTACACCTGTCATCAGTCTTGCTCCCTGCCATACCCCAATGTCTACAAGATGGCCCAGCCCATACCAGGCACTTAAAGAACCACTGGTGAATGAATGCACTCATCTGTACCTGCTACACTACACCCCTGCTCAGACACCTCCGGTTCCGCCCAGGTGGTCCTTGGGGAAACTCCAGGAGAGGGTGAAGCCGCAACCTTAGACAGAGGGAATGGGGCAGGGGGTGGGAGGGAGAGAGCGTGCAGCCACCAGCCAGGCCACAGATGCCTCTGAAGCCCCATGTCTGATCCCATGAACGCAGGCACATTCCGCACCCTACTCTCAAATGTTCACTGCAATGAAGAAAAAGGCTTTTGAATTATTCGACATGGGGGACAGGATAGTTTCCAGCCTGTCCTAGCCAAAGCTGCCAAGTTTCTAGACACCTCTGCATTCGCTGGTTCCATCCTCCTGAGCTTTCATGGGAAGAAAATGATACCCACCCAGCCCACCCCACCCCTAACTCTCCCCACCACGGAAATCCACTCTGGTGGAAGAGTGAGATGCACCTGTAGGACAAAGTCATCCAGGGAATGTGTGCGTGTGCACGTGTGTGCAAAACTCCTCACGTTCCGTCTCCTTCCCTCCTCGCCCCACCCCTCTGAATCAAGCTTGCTCCCCTGAAGTTTCGGGGAGCTGACTGAAGGGGAACCCAGGGGCCCGAGGAAAGAGCAGGGGATGTGCCAAGATCAGTGTCCAAAATGAAACCCTCAATCAGGAAGGGGACCATGAAGGAAGGCCACTGTCCCCAGCTGGCACTCAGGGCTGCCACACCGGCTCCCACCCCCCCTTCTATCAAGACTTTTACTTATTTTTAAAAGATTTTATTTACTTAAGAGAAAAAGCAAGATAGCAAGAGAGCGCACAAGCAGGAGAGAGAGGGAGAAGCAGACTCCCCGCTGAGCACAGATTCTCATGTGGGGGTTGATCCCAGGACCCTGAGATCATGACCTGAGCTGAAGACAGAGGCTTAACCCACGGAGCCACCCAGGTGCCCGTCAAGACTTTTACCTACTAGCTCGGGGAAGCACCTCCCCACCTCAGTTTACTCCGTCTCCTGGGGTTGTGCTCTGACAAAGGAGGGGAGACCGGCCCCCAGGAGAATCCTCACTGACCCCTCCACCCCCCACACCCGTCCCACCTCCACACCTTTGCTCAGCTCTCAGATGCCCATCTGTACAGACCCCGCCCTGCCCAGTCCAAATCTCTCTCCCAGCCCCGCTGCCCTGAACCCAGTTTCTCCAGGAGTCCCCAGGGATCTTGACCCCAGACGCCATCCTGAGCTTTGGGCCCGACACGTGCCCCAGCCCACTCCTTGGCAAACACCCCAAAGGACCCCATCACACTCACATACCCGTCTACTGTCCGTGGCTACTGAGGGCTGATCTCTGCCAGACCGGGGCTGGGGCTCCTAGCGGCGGTCAGAATGGACAGAAGCATCCTAGCCCTTGTGGACAGAGCTCACGTTCTAGGGGAAAGGAGACAGTCGATAAATGTGGTAAATCAGAAAAATATCTAGTGAGTCAGAGGGTAAATGCTGAGAACATACACAAAGCAAGGATCAAGAGAGTGCTGAGGGCCAGGAGAGGCTGCAAGTTTCAGTGAAAAGGTCAGGAAGGGCCTGGCTGGGAAAGTGACCCTTGAGCAGGGACCCGAGCGGGGGAGGGGCGAAGGACCCACGTGGACACCCAGGAGTGGGAAGATTCAGTGCAACTGTCCTCAGGTGGGGATGTGCTTGATGTGGTCAGAGCAGAGGAGGCCCAGTGGTGGCGGCAGATCAAGTAGGGCATTATGGGCCACGGGGACAGCTCCATCCTTTCCCCGGAGGGAGGTGGGGCCACACAAGGGCTCTGAGCAGGGGAGGGACGTGGCCTGACTCAGGCAGCCACAGTCTGGACCGTGGCCACGTGGAGCCCAGGGAGGTAGAGGACGTGACAGCCGAGGGGCAGGCAGGACCACGTGGGGGCTCTGGAGGGAGAAGCGGGCAGGCTCTGGGCATGCTGAAACAGCCAAGGTGACAGGACTTGCTGACAACTGACACCATCTTCCATACTAGCTGCAGCAAGAGCGCCACGGGGGTGGGCGCTGGGTCCGGTCTTGCCCATCACCGCACCCCCAGTGCCTGGCTAGTTCCGTCTACCCTCTCCTGGCCCTTCATATCCCCTGATGCATCCTGCAGTGATGAGTGTGCCTCACACTTCCCACCAAGTCAGTGGCTCAGCGCCAGCAGGGGGTTTGGGGGGTGTGTGTGTGCTTCGGTGCCGACTCCAGCCCAGCTTCGGCCAGACATGCAGACCAAGCCATCCTGAGCCCTTCCGACCGTTCTTAGGTGACTGGGTTGTGGGGGAGAGTCCTCTTCCTTCCTGTTTCCCAAACCAGAACAACAGGGCCCAGAGAGGGGAATTCACTGCCCAGGGCTGCCCAGCACCAGGTCACCAAAGCGCCCATGCTGAGCCGCAGAGAAGGCCTTGTCGCTGCCCCCTCCACCTCCGGTTTGCCGGCAGCCCCAGCTCCAGCCAAGGCCTGTGCTCCAGATGAAGGACCCCAGAAGTTCATGGGACAAGAACAAGGGCAGAGACAACTCTACTGTCAATGACCAGAACCAAGATCAGCAAGGCTGCCTTGGTTAGGAGGGAACCAGAAGCAACGCTAAACAAACAGTTCTTCCAGGGCTTCAGACCGGGATAAAGTTCCCCACTGTGCCCTACCAAGGCCCTGCCCAGCTGCACTCCGCCATCCTCGGGACCCCACCCCTCCTCTCACTTCACTACACCTGTGCTGGTCTCCTACATTTTAGTTATGGACACCTCAAACTTGTTCCAGCCTCAGGCCCTTTGCACCTACTACCCCTCTGCCCAGTGCTGCGTGGCTCACCCCTTCCTGATATTTGGGTCTTTGTGCAAATAAAACCTTCCTAGAGAGCCACCTGGGTGGCTTGGTAGGTTAAGTGTCTGCCTTTGGGTTGGGTCATGATCTTGGGGTCCTGGGATCAAGCCCCACATCAGGCTCCCTGCACAGCGGGGAGTCTGCTTCTCCTTCTCCCTCTGTGTGTGCGCTCTCTCTCAAATAAGTAAAAATCTCTAAGAAATAAAACCTCGTTAGAGAGCTCTCTCGTGGATCCTGACAAAATCTGCACCCCCACTTCATACTTCTCTGTGGCCTTTATTGCCATCTGACATCACATAAATGCGGACCGTGCGTCCCCTCTCCTCCCTGGCCCCCAGCAAAGGCTCCCTGATAGCTGGAGCCCTTGTCTTTCTTGCTGTATCCTTGGCATCTAGAGCAGCAGATACTCAGCAAGTGGCACAAATGAACAATGCCACGGCCAAGTGAGCAGTCTGGACCCTGAGGAGGAACAGGCAAGGGAGGTGGGGGCGAGGGCAGACAGGCATCCCCAGTGCCTGTCCCACACTGCCTGGAAGTCGGACCTTCATGCCTAAACAGGAACCAGTCCCAGTCCTGAGAGACCTAATCTGGCTCTTTGTGAATAAGCTGGCCTATGCTCCAAATGCCACAAGAGGTGCCCCCCACTGATCCTATTCCTGGGTCCACCCCACCCCGGGGAGGCCCACTCCAGCCACGCTCCCTCAGCTGGAAATGTGAGGACGTGGCAGCCCACTGTGGCTACAGGCTAGAGGCAAGTCACATGGCAAGAGATGCTGCCGGAAATCCACCGGTCCCCGTAACATGTGAAATCCCACAGGATGACACAGATCCATGGGTCACCCTGGCCTTGGGAAGCAGCTGGCATCCGCAGTCTGGGGCGTGAGGAGCAGCACTGCTCTTCATGATCTGGCCAGATGCACGCCATCTCTCTGCACTGGGCCTTTGCACAGACCATGCCAGGGGAAGGACTCGGCAGAGAGATGTGCCGCCACCAAGTGGGTCCTTGCTACAGCTTACCCCGCTGGCACTACCATGGCCATTGTTGCTGCTGCTGCTGAATGCATCGGGGCAGGAACAGATAAACGGAAGAGGGGGCTGCGCACACTTCTCTCCTGCCCAGTCCAAGGGTCCAGCCTTACAGTCTCTGCTGTCTTACTTTCTCAGGGCTCCAATCAGAGCAGAATGGGCTGTGCTGTCTGGGAGCCCCCGAGAGGGCAGCACCCGGGGCCATCCCAGCCACCCTGTGTCCCCAGCCCTCCCCAACACGGGGTGGGGCGCAGCTCAGACAGTGTGGCTAAATGAAGAGAAGGTTATTTCCTGGAGCCAGCCGGGCTGGTGCGCCGAGTCCCCAGGGAGGCCGGGTGGCAAGTCTGGCAGCCCCGGGCTCAGGTGCCCCCTCCCCACCCAGCCAGGCCCAACAGGACACAGACACAAAGGGCACTGTTGGCGTCCGTCACCCCCCAGAGGTGCCCAGGGTAGGGATGGATGACACAACAAACCTGAGAGTGTGGGCGAGCCCACAGGGACCAGGAAAAGCAGATCAGACTCCATTCATTCTTCCCGAAGCAGGGCAGGAAGGCGGGGGTAACAGGAAAGAGGCACAGCCCTCCTCCGCCACGCAACTCCCTGCTCCACACACAGACACACAGACACACACACACGGAGGAGTCCTCAATTCTGAAGCATGAGAAGCCACCGCAGCCACACAGCAGCCTTGGCCCAGAAAAGGACATCCCACCCTGAGCCCTAGGTCCCGCCTCTGGAATACCAGCCCCAGCAGAACCCACCAGAGCCTTGTGGCCTCAGTGCGAGAATGCCGGGGAAGCAGTCAGAAAGAGGGGCCTGGCTCAGAGGAACCTCTCCCAACAAAAAGGCCAGAACAATCAGGCGGCCCACAGCTGGGTCCCTGAAGAAGCCGTGGACCCAGGACCCCCTCCACAAATGGTATAAAGACCCACACCTTCCCACCGTCAGAGATGCTCGGACTCCTAAAAGAGACCGGCAACACACACCAGCAATATACATGAAACACACCAGCCACCAGCTCAGAACACAGGCCCATGCGTGCATACAGCCAACCCCAGACGCTCCCTAACCACCCGACATGCCTGGAAAGGACCCCCCACACACACACCCGGGTACACGCCCCCAGCCACAGTGTTAGTCCACGAGACCCACACACCCTAGATCCACACATAGGAGGAAAGGAGACCCCGGCACGCCCACCACCAACTCCTGGATCATCCAGGGTGACCCAGTGAGGCACAGCCCTCCGAGTCACCCCCCTTAGAACCAGACCCCAGGACTGAGCTCCCCCGGAGGCGCTCAGGGACCTTTGCGGAGGCACGTGGTAAGTGCCAGCAGACGAAACACCTGCCTGGGAACACACGGAAACACAGCGACTTCGCTCCTGGCCCTGACCAAGAAAGGGGTGGTCCCCGAGCATAGGCTGACACCCTCCCATGGGCAGTCCTCCCCTCTCCTTCCCTCCTCCCCCCTCCGCCCCGCCAAGACCAGGGTCGGCTCACCTCCGTCATCCTCCTCCCTGGTCCTGGGGCCACCGTCAGTGGGAGAGGGCAGAGGCTTCCAGATGGCAGGGCAGGAATGGGGAGCAAGGGGCTCCCCTGGCCCTGGATGTGAGCCACCCACCTAGGGGAGCTGGCTGGCCCCGCACTCTGGCCTCCCTGGCTGTGGGTGGTGCCTTGGCCCTGCCCTGGCAGGAGTTGGGCTGCCTGTGGCTCCAGTCCATGGAGGGTGAGGGCGGAGGGCGGAACAGAGGGAAGGAGGGGCTGAGCCCGGAAAGCCTGGGCCACCAGGCCACTACTGCCCTGGCAGAGGGAAGGGCTGGGCAGGGACACAGAAGCAGGGGACACAAACCGCAGCCCTTGCTCTAACAGGGTCCGTCTCCCGCCAGCACCCATGCACCCCCAGGGCCAGACTTGGCACCAGGAGCCAGGACAGCAGGGGCCACACCACATGGGGCTGAGTGGCTGAGAGTGGCTGGCAGGGCAGCCAGGTTTGAAATGACAGCTGGGGCTGAGGGGGCTGGACAGAGGGAGGGGGCTGGGGGGCTCTCTGATGAGGCTGGATGGCTGGAGAGCCGGAGCTTGCCGGATTGGCCCCCCCACCCGGTCATTCCAGCCAGAACCCCAAGAGGGTGCATGAAGGGGGCCTCTCCCCACTCCATCCCACTCTCTCATTAGATGCGGGGCAGGTCACAGTGGACCCCAGACATAGTCATCTCCAGATGTGGAAGTGGGACTGGTGAATGGTGGAAATGGGGAGGAAGAAAGGTGGGGAGGGCTGGCTCTGTGTTGCCAGCCACGCCAGGATGCAACTATCCTGAAAGTGAGGGGCCCAACTCTGCAGAGAACTTTCCCTGGGCCAGGCCCTGCTCTTAGCACTGACACGCTTTAAGCCATTTCCCCCCAGCAGGGCCCTTAAGGGACAGGTGTTTTAACAGGCTCATTTTACAATGCGGGAAATTGAGGGCCACAGAGGTCCACAGACTTGCCCAAGGCACCCTGCAGGGGGGTCGGGCACCAGGCTTCCCAGGCAGCTGCTCCGACACGAGGCTAGCCTGCCCAGAACCCCCATTCCAGACAGAGGAAAAAGACAGAGGAGTCATCTAGAAGGGGTGTGCACACCCCGCCGCCCCTTTGCCTCACACTTCCCTCCCCCTCCAGATCTTACTTCCTCGGCAAAGTCTTCCCGGGCCCAGGTCAGGGCTCCCTGGGTTGTACTTATCTGTCTGTCTTGCCCCTGACAGGGGACTTGGGGGACAGGGGGGTGGGGCTGCCCGGTTCATCACCAGTCACCCTTCAGGGCCCGCCTCAGGCACCCTCTCCTCCAGAAAGCCCTCCCTGACACCAGGCTGGGTCTGGTACCTCCTCTAGACTCCATCCCAGGGCTGAGCCCTCCTGACGTCCGGCTCCTCTGTTCGGTCATGTATTTCCTGAGCTCCTAGCACCTGCCAGGCGAGCACACTGGGGGGCCCCGACAGTTCAGCAGTGAGCAAAGTAGACAGAACTCCGGTGAGCAGCAGGGACCAGGTTCTCAAATTCCCACAGGCGGCCCAGGACAGGTGCCCAGTCCACGGTGAGCCCATGAGAAGCAGCAAGTGGCCCAGGCAGGCAGGTGGATAAAGACACCGGTGTCCTTCCCCCTCCCTGGCTCTGGCACCTCCTCGGAGACCACTCCCACTGCAGCCAACTCCCCGAGGACTTTATCACTGGGACCTGGGAGCCCCGGCTCCAAGGTCCCGGAAATCCTCCTTCTGCCTTCCACCTGCCTATCCAACCAGGGGCTCCCAGCCAGGCCTAGGCTGGGCCTGGGGCTACAGCAGGGCAGGTCTAGGAGACCCCAGAAGTCCTAGATCCCAGGCCACTCCCTCCCCTCCGGGTGGGGGGAGCGCTGGTCAGGCAACCACCAGCACAGGAGCCAAGTGGGTGGGCCCCCAGACCTTCCCAAACCGGAAAGGCAGGTTTGGGCTCTGGCTGGGGAGGCAGTCAGGATTGGGCAGTTTTGAGCCAAGGGAAACCAAGTCCCAAGGGGAGGGCTGGGGAAGGGGGGAGGAGGAAGTACCCTTTCCCCAGAAGTCGCAGTGGAAACAAGTGAGGGGTGCTCCTGGGGGCCAGGCTTCGGGAGCGAGGAGAGCTTGCCCTAGGATCATCTCACACAGGAACGGAGAGTTATGAAGCTTTGTAAACATGCCCCCAAACCAAGACTAAACCAATAAGCCCATGTAAAGCTGGTCACTTGGCTTCTCAATTAACAAGCTGCCATATCTGGGCTCCATCTCTCCCCTCTCCCCTTTCGGAGAGACACACCTCTTTTACGAACATAAATGGCAGTACACCATGCACACTATTCTGACCTTGCTTTTCTCCAAAATGGTCCTTGGCTCCCCCGCACCCTTGCCCCGGAGGAGCCTGGCAGCCTCCAGGGGAGGGGAAGACACACACTGGGGACCTCTGGAATGCTCTCCCAGGCACACTCCCTCGGACCTAGAAAAGCGCCCCCCTGGGTATGGAGCCAAAGGATCCAGCCTGCTCGCCTCGGGGACATGCATGGGGACGTTTCTGCAGCTCGGGCTGAGAGACTGGAAACAAGCCAAGTGCTGGTCCGAGGTGGACGGACGATGATCGGGGATCTCCTGGCTCCCCCGAATGGTGCACGACAGTGAGAATAGACAACCCACAGCTACAGGTGAATGAAACCAAAACGGAAGCAGGAAAACGTGAAAGGATACGTCTATCCTTTGTTTAGAAAAAGTTGAAGGCTAGACGAAATGAAACATATTGTTTGGGGCTGCGTACAGAGCTGGCAAGACCAAGGAGAAGCGCAAGGCAAGTAGGGGCCTCCAGAGTCAGGGGAGGGCCTGTGGGGTGGGGGAAAGTTTGGGGGGGCTGGCACCCCCTGCTTCTTCACCTGGGGGGAGGCGGCTGCATGGGTTTTCTCTCTAGAGTGACCAGTCATGCTGTACACTCATGCTTTATACTCAACGTGCATGCGAACAGTTTAAAATTACAATGTTAAAGACAAAGAAAAAAGTATCTACATCTTAGTGATTGTCCAAGTCTCTGAAAGTGCTGTGGTGCTGCTTCGACTGTGCCTGGAGCCGGTCCCCACAGGGCCAGCTAGGTGGTTTCCGGCCTTGTGCTCTCACAAATGGCACGGCCATGACACCTGTGTGCAGATGTCACCTCACAGGTGGGCCAGCGCGGCCATGGGCCACGGGCCCAGAAATGGCCTTGCTGGGGCCACGATCGTGACCGCCAAGCTGCCCAAGTGAGGGCTGCCTGCCCCACCCCCACCCCCAGCCCCTTGGCCTCCCTGCCCAGGCAGTCCTTGCCTGCCAAGTGTCTCCACAAAGCCGAGTTTCCTCCAGGGGCCAGGGAGACCTTTGTAAAATCCAACTGATGTCCCTCTCCTGCTGAAACCCTACCAGGGCCCGCACAGCTAAAGCCATCTCCTCTCCAGGAACCCCCACTCCCCAACCTCTCCCTGCCTCTCCAGGCTCATTTCTTCACCTTCTCTTCCCTGGGTCCTGGGTGCCCACGGCATGCAACCTTCTCCTACCACCCCCCACCCATACTGCTCACAGAAACTCCAATGCTCGGCCACCAAATGCCCCCAGGGAGGGGGGGTGCAGCTCCGTCCCTGCCTGGTGGGGCCTCTAGTCAAGGATCCCACCAATGAGATGTGAAATCCCAGCAGAGAAGGGCTGGTTGGAGGGACGAGGGTGCGGGGGGTCCAGGCCAGAGAGGGGCAGGAGCCAGCCAAGGGGCTGGGGACATGCCTGCACTTGGAAATACGACTCTGGCTGTCCTGTCTGCAGAGGACCAGATCAAGGTGGCTTGAGTGGGTGCAGGGACAAGTGACAGGAGGCAGCACTGCTCGCAGCAAATGATGAAGGTGGCCGGGGACGGCGGGACAGAGAGGGGGGTGGGGGACAGACCGGAGCTCTGTCTGCCAAGAAAAAGCAACACTTGTCGATGAATCAGATACGGGGGCTGAGGACGAGGCAGGTGCCGGTTGGGGGGGGGGGGGGGTGTGACCCTGAAACCGGGTAAACCTACGGCACCACCTGCCACACGAGGGAGCCTGCGAGGAACTCCAAAAATGACAGGCCCCCGGGCCCTAGAACAGCTAGGTTCAGGAACAGAAGAAGGTGGAGGTGTCACCTGCCCCCCCACCAGCCACAATAGTGACACAGTGTGGATAAACACGCAGGTCATCGAGCAGAAGAGAGAACCCACAGACCCCCACAGATATATGCGCTGGTTTTAAAAACACTGATTTTTCTTCTTTGTGGTTAAACGTACAGAATATTTATCGTCTTGACCATCAGTAAAGCGCCTAATTCAATGGCATTAAAGACAGCCGCGGGGTCGTGCACATCACAGTCTACACCCGGGACTTTTTCAGCGTCCCCGACAAAAACCCTGTAGCCACTGAACAATGGCCCCCCATTCCCTCCTGCTCCCAGCAACCCCCTCCCCCCGCCCCAACCTCTCCCGACTCTGTGTACTTCCCTGTTCTAGCTATCTCACGTAAGTGACGGCTTACAAACATCTCTCCTCTGTCTGGCTTATTTCACCAGGCGTAACATTGTCAAGGTCCACCCCACATTGTAGGGTTTTTTCAAAAGCCCATTCATTTCTGGGGCTGAATGATGCTCTGCTGTGTCTGTCACATCCCATCTGCTGACAGGTGCTGGGTTCCTTCCACCTCTCAGCTAGTGAATAACGCAACACGAACGCCGGAACGAGGGTCTGTCCAGGTCTCTGCTTTCAATGCGTCTGGAGGTACACCTGGGAGGAGGACTGCTAGGTGATCGGGTAGTTCTGTATTGAACCGTTTGAACAATTACCAGCCTGTTTTCCATGGCGGCTTCACCGGCTTAGGTGTCTGCCCACGATGGAGGAGGCCGCCGGCAGTATCTGCGATTTTCCCTTTTGGGGGGAATAGCCATCCTGGTGGGTATGAAGTGGTATCTCATTGTGGTAACTTACTTTTGTCCAAAAAAAAAAAAAAAAAAAAAGAAAAGAAAAGAAAAGAAAAAAGAAAAAGCAAAAAAAGGTATCAGCAACTGGATGGAGGAACGAGCATTTTCCAGAGCGCTGGAACCATGGATATCCACATGCCCCCAAACAGACCCTGGTCTTAAACCGCACACTTTGTACCAACATGAACTTATGATGGGAGCACAGACTCAAATATGAAACTAAAAAATCTTCTGAAAGCAACCAACCAAACCAACCGTCCAGGTCTAAGGCTAGGCACGGAGTTGTTCAACTTGATACCAAAAGATCCATAAAAGGAAAAATTAGTAATGCAGGCCTCATCGAAGTTAAAATTCTTTTGCTCTGCAGAAGTCCACAAGAAGCGGGGAGGGGAAGCTATGGATCGGGGAAACAATATTTGCAAACTTATCTGACAAAGGACTAGTATCTGGAAGAGAGAAGGAACTCTCAAAATTCCACAGTAAAAACCCCTAAAAATCCAGGTAGAAAAGAGGCAGAAGACATGAGGAGGCATTTCACTGAAGATGATGCCCAGATGGTAGATGCGCCCATGAAAGGATGGGAGGCACCACAGGCCATGAGAAATGCGGAAGTTAAAGCCACAATGAGTTATCATTACACACCCAGTCAAACAGCTTAAAATAAAAAACAGTGGCAACACCAAATGCTGGTGATGGTGCAGGGAAACTGGCTCATCTATCTGCATGCTGCTGCGGGGGATGTAAAATGGTAGAGCTGAATGGTCTGGCAATTTCTCTACACCAACAATTGCATTTCTGGTTATTCGTCTCAGAGAAACAAAAAGTTGTATTTGCACAAACACCTGTACGCAACTGTTTATGGCAGCTTTATCTGTATCGCCCCCCCCCCCAAAGGGAGCTAGCCCAGATGTCCTTCAACCGGTGAATGGTTAGACTGTGGTACGTCCATACCATGGAATACTACTCAGCAAGAAAAAGGACTGGACTATTGAATCGGGCAATGACCTGGATGAAATCTCCAGAGAATGAAGCTCAGTTTAAAAAAAAAAAAAAAAAAAAGCCTCCATTTAATACCATTTTTTTTCAAATGCTCAACTTTTTTATGCTTTATTTTATTCTTAAATTCTCCTTATTGTTATAGTTCTTCACATTATGGTTGTGAAAACTGTTCCACAACACATCATATTCTTGAAGTGCAGGATTATGAAAACGGGGAGTGGTTGCTGGGAGTTGGGGACATGCCAGGGAGGGGACGTGGCTATAAAAAGGCAATGGGAAGGACCTTTGTGATGGAATGTTCTGTCTCTTGACTATATCAATGTCGTTATACTAGTTGTGGTCTCATACTAACTAGAGTTTTGCAAAATGTTACCATGGGGGAAACAGGGGCATTCTCTGTGTTATTTCTTAAAACTGCCAGTAAATCTACAGTTATCTCGAAATAAGAAGTTTCACTTAAAATAGTAGTAATTGGGGCGCCTGGGTGGCTCAGTGGGTGAAAGCCTCTGCCTTCGGCTCAGGTCATGATCCTGGGGTCCTGGGATCGAGCCCCGCATCGGGCTATCTGCTCAGCAGGGAGCTTGCTTCCTCCTCTCTCTGCCTGCCTCTCTGCCTACTTGTGATTTCTGTCAAATAAATAAAATCTTTAAAAAAAAATAGTAGTAATTTATGAAATACACGAGACCCTTTCCCACCTTTTAGCCTTTGAACACTCTACTCACTCTCCCTGGAACACAATTCCACACACTAACTCTTGCTCCTCTTTCTGCCCTGGGCTCAGCTGTTTCCTCTTCCAGGAAGGCTTCCCTGATTTCGTAGGCCCAGTCCTCTGGGCTTGCTCCACCACAGCCGTGACAGGGGTCTGTGCTCCCCCTGAGGTCGCTCTGGGCTGTCATGACTGGTGCTGTGTCTGTCTGTCTCTGTCAATGGACTGCAAGTTCCATGAGGGAAGACCATGGCTGACAGGTCACCAGCCCTTCGCCGGGACAGGGCTGGAGGCAGAGGAATGAATGAGTGAATGGCAGTAAGGACAGTAATACCTACAGCTAGCACTCATGATGAGGTTTCTAAGTGCCACTCTCTTTTAAGTGCTCTACATGAATGAAATAACCTTTATACAATCCCATTTATCATGGGGAAACTGAGGCCCACAGCGGGAAGCCACCACATGCCAAAGTTCACCCAGCTAGTAGGTGGCAGAGCCAGGAAGCAGACCCAGGCCTCCACATACAGAGCCTTTGCAAGTACTCTCCATCCCGGAGGGCCTCTCCATGAAAGGCCGGACGAGCCTGGCTAAGAGGGGAAGCAGAGGGGTCCAGGGGGCAGGCCAGAAAGAGATCATCTGGCCCCAGCCCCCAACCATTCCCATGTGGAGGGACAGGCAGACCCAGGATGATCCCAGAGCCCCCTTTTTCCCTTACAGGTGCTCAGGGGAGGACCCCTTATGTGTCAAGGGCCTATGACTGAATCTCTTTTGGCGACCGGGAAAGCCAGCAGTGCCCTATGTCAGACAGAAAATGCCCACTATCACGTGAGCCCACTATCACGTGAGGCGGCGGTTTCAACCCCCCAGAATGCCCCCCTGATGCCCCACCAGGGCTGGGCTGCTTTCATCTGGCTGCTGGGTGGGTTGTGGCTCTGACCCACACTGGGGAACATTCCTACGGGCACGAGATTTCAGGCTCCATTATCCACCTGGAGAAACCTTGAGAGAAAAACAGAGTGAGTGACAGCCAAGTGCTCGTGGTCTGGTACCATCAAAAGCCGAGCAACGTGGGAGCTGGTTTAGGGAAGTGTGGGGGCGGGGGAAGGCAAGCACACCTGCAGATGGGCACCGAGGGCTCTAACCAGGACAGGAGTGTTTTCTCCCGCAGCTGGGCAGAGTGCATAAGGAGGGATCCGCAGCTGGTCAAAGCCTCTAAGGTGGAGTGCATCAGGTGACTCTCTGCCCCCCTGGGGCACTGGACATCTCTCATGAGTCACCAAAATAGAGGTGACAATTAAAAGGAAAAAAAGGGGATGCTGAATATATTTGCCAAGGCTGGAAAGAACACATGAAGTAGGGGGCTTTTGAGGTGCTGGTGATGCCTGTCTTCTTGATCCGGGTGGTTGTTAGATGGGTATACACTTGATCGTGATAATCATGAAATTCATGAAATTCAATTCATGGGGGCACCTGGGTGGCTCAGTGGGTTAAGCCTCTGCCTTCAGCTCAGGTCATGATCTCAGGGTCCTGGGATCGAGCCCCGCATCGGGTTCTCTGCTCAGCAGGGAGCCTGCTTCCCACCCCCCTGCCTGTCTCTCTGCCTACTTGTGGTCTCTGCCTATCAAATAAATAAATAAAATCTTAAAAAAAAAAGAAATCTTAAAAAAAATTCAATTCATGAATTCATGAAATTTCAAATTCATGAAATTCAACGGGGAGTTACATACATTCTCCACGTGTGTCTTACTTGACACTTGTAGCAAACACCGGGGGCAGTGGTTCTGACAGCTGGGAGCTTTGTCTCTACATGGGTGTACCTTCAGTCTCTCTCTCTTTTGAGCCCTATCTCTCAGCACACACGCACACACATGCATGCACACACGCACAGCTGAGAGCCGCAAACTGCTACCACCATCAGAAGAGCAGCCCTCTTTGGCCGCTTGCAGCTCTCGGCCTGTCTCCTGCCAGGGAGACGGAGGCCTGGAAGCAGGCAGCCCTGGAGCCCTCCGACCTGGCCACAGCCCCATGCCTCTCCATATCCTGGGCGCTCTTGTGTCCTGCAGGAACCACACTCCCCAAGGAACTTGTCTGGCCACAGGAACATACCCAACCATGGTGTCCCTGCCCCGACCTGCCCTGGGGCCCCAGCAGCCCACCACACAGAGTGGAAGGAGTTATTTAAGATTTAAAGTATCCCCACAGTAGGGGCGGCCCCTGGCTGGCTCAGCTGGGCCGGACGCTGGAGACACAGGTCGGTGGTGAGACCAGCTACAAAGCGTTCCCGTGCTGGCACCAAACAAGGCAGCGAGCAGGGGGCTGTGACACCCCCATGTGGCAGGGGAGGAGACCAAGGCTCAGCGAGGGCAGGTGGCGGCCCCAGGTCACACAGTGTGTGTTGGAGCCAGGAGTCCGTGGTAGGTCGGACCTGGGCCCAAGTCCGCTCAATTAACCACGTTCCTGTCTCGCTTGTCCACGCGCTCTAGGACCGTATTCTGCGTTCGTTGTGTGCCAGGCACAGTTTTAGGCACCAGGGACAGATCAGTAAAGGAGACAGTGGCTCCTTCTCAGAGCTGACATTCCCGTGGGGGAGATGAGACAATACACAAGTCAACAGAAGAGTGTGCAACCAGAGGGAGAGGACAGAGAGCACTGGAAGGGCCCCAAGGGGCACGATGCTGGAGTCAGACCAGAGGGCTGTGAGGAGGCCGCGTGGCGAGCCAGGGAAGCACAATCAGGGAAGAGGGAAGAGCCGCCGCAAAGGCCCAAGGACTGAAGCAGGCCTGACACGTGCCAGAATGTGCAAGCAGCCAGCGTGGCCAGGAGGGAGACTAGGAGGGGAAAGTGGTGAGCTGAGGTTAAAAGAGGCCTGTGCTAAATGTGGAGAAACAACGTGCGCCGCTCATCACGCCCTTTTCTGTCCGGTCTCCGTCTGCTGGAGTCCTGACCACAGCCCTCCGAGGGAGGTGCTGCCCCCATCACTGTCCGGAGGGGGAAGTGGGTGGGGCAGGAGAAAGCTCCCCAGGGCAGCTCCACTGGCCAAAGACACAGCCCAGGCAGGAGAGCAGCTCTGTCCCGCAGGATAACCACCAGGCCAGCTGAAGCCGCTGGAGTCAAGGATGGGGTGGCTGGGGGGCAGGAGGGGCTCGTGGCTGAGGGCCCACGATCCCAGCAAAGCAGGAGCCCAAAGCCATGTATTCCTACGACAGATGGTTCTTGGAAGCTGGAGGCTGACAGTCCACCCATGCCTCCCGGGCGTCGCCGCAGTTCCTGACCCTCGGTCCTCAGGCCCCTGCTGCTCAGTCTGGTACCAGTCTGACCGCAAGCAAGGGAAGCATTTTTCCCCATCAACTGAATTTTTAAAATTTAATGGAATTTACTTTATTTCTTAATTATTATTATTATTATTATTATTTACTTTATTTGTCTTACTTTACGTTTTATTTATTTTTTTCAGTAATCTTGACACCCCACGTGGGGCTCAAACTCACAACCCCAAGAGCAAGGGTCGCACGCTCCACCGACAGAGCCAGCCAAGCACCACCTACATTTATTTCAAAAGTGACCTAGATGCTAATGTTGACCTGAGGTTCATACACACAGCACCACCCGTAAAAGAAACAGCACCTGAATATGATTGAGCTTCCAGACCTGAGTCCCTGTTTATAGGAAACACGGGGGACAGAGGAACAAGTTGAATGACACCACAAGGATTCACTGCCTGGATCCCGACCATGGAAAAGTCAAGGGGACAAAGTATAAGGGTCTTTGGCAGATACACAAGGCGAACAGCAAGCACACAGAAAAACAGACACAAGAAATCCTACAGAAGACTTATGGGAACGCCCAGCACAGACCTTCTCTGGATTCCAAATCAAACAAACATACTGAAAAAGGATGATAAGACAACTGGGGAAACGTGAGGGTCTTAAGGAATCACCAGTTCTTTTTTTTCCCGTGACAGTAGTATTGTGGGGTTTGTTTTCTTAGACTTTAATCTCTTACAGAAGAAAAATCTGAAAAACTCATGGCTCAAGTACATGATGTATGGGAATTGTTCTGAAATAATCAGGGAGGTGGGGCTTGGGTTACAGACGAAAAAGCCTGGTCATCAGTGCTGACTGTGGGACACTGGGAACAGCAATGGGGATGGGGACAGGGACACAGACGTGGGGAAGGCATGAGACCATTCTCCCAGGCATGAATGAACACTTCCATTTATACAAACGTTTTCAACATTTTGCGAAAGGAAATGTGACCTAATCCTAACAGCAAAGAGTTAAGGATCACTCACAGGGTGAACCTTGGTTACTAAATCCCAACACAGGTCCTGCCTCTAATAACGAACAGTGATCATGGTCAAGGTGACCATAATGACATAATGATGGCAGCACTGTGCTGAGCGTCACACACGCCACTGACTCACTCATTCCTCCCAGCTACCCCAGGAGGCGGCAGGAACCTGTGGGAACCAAAGCTGAGAAATGTGGGGCCCCAGGCCTGGCCCGAGGTCAGAGAAGGTGCTCTGTCAGAGCTGGAGAGGCCCCGATGGGCAGCCTTTGCCCCCGAGCGGGTGTGGGAGAGGAGGCCAGTGAGCCCAGCGAGCGGGGACGACCAGGAACCCCGGCCTCACTCCCCCTCGTTCCCACAGTATTGGCTTCAGCCATGCAATATTCAAATCTCAGCGTGCGCCTCCGCCAAGATTAAACCCTCGGCCACCCCACGGGAGCCTGAGATGGTGACCGGTCACAGATGATGCCAGCAGACTTTTGGGCCCACGGAAGAATCTTGGGTCACAGGATCTGTCATGTCAGGGTCTGCCTGCGTGGACAGTCCTCCCTCGAGGTCGCAAAGCTGGCCCCTGTGCCCCCAAATGTCAGCGGGAGGTGTGCCCCCGCCCCCACTCCAGGTGCCAGGAGAAGTGAGAGAGGCTGTCAAGGTGACCCTAGCATCCCCCCACCCTCCTGGGCCTGTGGGAACCATCCCCTTCTGTGGTGCAGCAGGATCCTGGCTAACAGGGTAAGTGGGGTGGGGGTGGGGGAGCAGTAGAGAAGCAGAAGTTGAGGGCAGCAGGGGAAAAAGGGAGAGAGACAAAAGGCAGAGACATGGAGAGAGAGAGAAGGAGAGGAGGGAGACAGAAGGTGGCCGGCCCACCAGGAGCATGGAGGACCCAGGGGTGGCAGACAGGACAGTGGCAGAGGCTGCGCGGCCCCTGGAAGCTTCTGGGCCCCAGCTGCCTTGTCTGCAATGCCACTGTGTGCTTGTGGGGGTGACGTGCCTCAGTCACGCTATGTCAGAAGCCTCGAAAAGTACCCCAAACATTGTGAAAGTAAACACATATGCTGGTTTTGGAGGCCAGGGGCTCTCATCCCAACTAGTCACACAGGGAGCCTTAAAAAAACACAAAAAAACCAACCCCCCCCCCCCCACCCCGCATCAATGCTCAGGCCCCACAGCCAGAGACTGGGCTTCAAATGGTCTAGGCTTAGGGTACTGTATGGCGGTCCCCACCATGGGGAGGGGCAGGGGCCCATCCGCCTACCCACCCTCCCCCACCTCGGGCCACCAGGAGTCTGGGGCCTGCTGAGGAATCCAAGGAATGAAGCCGGGGCCTGGCACAGCGATCTCTGGGTCCCCTCCCCCTTTGCAAACTCCCAGGAGCCCATCCTGTGTCTGGTCCCAGCGGAAGCCTCCTCTGAGAAGGCATCAATCAGCTGGCTGAGGTCTCCTAGTCCTCAATCCTCACTCCCAGCCTTTTCTTCCAAGTGCCAGTCCTGAACCCCTTCTCCTCTTGGGTCCCCTCCACCTCAAATGCTGGACTACAGGGCCCTGCCCAGGGGTCCCCTTCACTGAGTACTTATCAGTGGTGGAGTAAGTGACCCTGAAAGCCCGCAGAGCTTACTACCTGCTCCGGTGGGCAGGGGTGACCCAAGAAGGCTTCCCAGAGGAGGTGACCCTTAGGTCAAGACACAAACACGAGAGGAGAGCACTTACAGGTCAGCGAGGCTGAAGTGCAAACAGACCAGGGCAGGGCTGGGTCCAGCAGGGGAGGAACCAGGTTTGGGTCCTCTCCCCAGGCAGTGGGGAACACAGGAGGATTTCAAGCAGAGAAGGGGCCCCCACCCCACATGCGCTGACTCCGGCCATACATGCTGCCCTCCACCCTTCTTCTTTCACGGGGATGGAGAACACCAGCTGGCCCACTGGAAAGTGCCAGGGGATCCCCCGGTCCTGCCACCCCCGCGGGGTAGGGCCTGGCCCTGGCTCCTCCCTGCCACGCTGTGGGGAGACCCCACCAGAGTTGCTTCCCGCAGCTCTGAGCCTGTTCCCCGATAATTAAACCGTAAGCTGATTAGTCAAGGAAAACCTTTAATTAGCCCTTGAAATCATTCAGGAAAATTACAACCTCCTCTCCCGGCACCCTGCCCACCCTCTGCCAGGGACTAAGAGTGGTGCCAGGGAGGAAGCAGAGTTGGGGGGGGGGGGCTCCTGCCCCTCATGTGAGCCTCACCCTGCAAAGGCAACCCAGGGTGCAAGGAGCCTCGTGAGAAGAGAAGGCACAGACTCCTCCCCACCGCCCCCCGGCCATGTCACAAACTACCTCAGAATAAAGCCACTAAGCCACCAAGAAGTGGGCAGGGAGGATGCTGGAAAAGTGTGGCACTCTCCTGAGACATCAGAGAAGACAAATAAATGGAGAGATAGACCATGTCCATCAACCGGGACACCATGTCCATCGACCGGGAGACTCAGTGTTGTGTCTGGGCGCGTGACGAGATGCACGTCTAATGTTGAAGTAGAACTGAAAGAGCCAAGAATGGCCAGGACACTCGGGAAGAACAAGAAGGAGTGCTTGTTCTCCCCAAGATCAAAGCTTCTTATCAAGGACAGAAGCAAGAGCCGGGTGGTAGTACGCAGAACACGCCCGAAGAGAAAGAGACGGGGCATCCGGCACCAGACCCACTTACACAGACATGGGATCTATGATAAGGGTGGCCATGGAGAAAAGTCAGTCTGTTTTCAGTACATGGTCCTTGGATGACTGGGGATCCAGGTGACAAATATGAAATTGGATGCCTACCTCACACCACACACACACAATTCTAGAACAAGAAAGGTGAGAGGCAGAATTATAAACCTCTACAGGATATGAGTGATATATTTGACTACATTAAAATTAAGTGCTTCTGTTCATCAAAAGCCACCATAAAGGAACTGAAAAGATGAGCAGCAGACAGGGAGAATGACAACAACTTCGAAACAAAGGCTCTCACGCAGAACCTAGGATTTAACTCGAAGAAGTAATAAGTAAAAATGCAGACAGCCTGATGGGAAATAGGCAAGTGACTTGAACGGGCTCTCATCTTCGGGAGGAGCTCCAGATGTTCCAGGAGACAGGGGGAAAAGCTGTTCCACATGACAGTGACCAACCACCCACCAGCAAAATGCAAATGGCATCCTGAGGAGATCCAGCCAGATCTGCTCTCACCAGGCCGGGCTAGCACTCACCATTCACCACGGGTGCCACCATTCCCCGTCTGTGAAATGGGCTGAATGCTCAGAGCCCCCTTCTGGGATGCCGGGTGGGACTGGGCAGACACAGGGGAGCACTATGCGGGGCACCGGGCCTGGGAAGGTAAGAACCTTCCATTAGTTTCCCTACTAATCAGCCTAAGGAATAATCACTCCCCAGACCCAAGGTCATTTCAGGTCTTCCCCTTCCTCGGAGCAGGGATGCCCCCGAAGGCTGAGAGTCCAGGAGACAGACACCAAATGGGTAGGAACTGGATCTGTTACCCACCAAGCGCTGTGTCCCCAAAGGCCACGAAGGGCCAGGAACTCTGGAGTATGTGTAGGAGAAAAACAAAAACAATCACGTTCATGTTTATACCGCAGGCCCTGGTCTAAGTATGTTAGGAGCAGCGCTTCACAGATGCCCTGGAACACCAGAGTGGCCTTGATTCTAGAGAAGGACAAGCAAGACGTGGAGAGGCCCCAAGCGGCTGTCTGTGTTCAAATCCAGACCTCAGAACCACAAAGTCGAGGGCGATGCTAGCTACCCTTCAGTTCCACAGAGGCCCCTGCGCTCTCCCCTCCTCTCCCTCAGCCAACTCCTGCTCACCCCTCCAGTGGCATTCCTCCTCACCCGGGGCAGGCCCCCCACCATGCACTGCGGCTTATCACACTCAGGGCTTATCACCGGCTCATTCATGCCCCCTTCCCATCACGTTCAGTCTGCCAGTGTTTACTGGGCCACCCCGGAGCATACAGATCAAGCTGAGGTTATAGCAAGGGACACAGAAAGGGTCCCCCCCTCCTCACCACCCCATGAAGCCAAGTTATGAGGGGCAGGGACGACAAGAAGCCAACCGACCCACAAATCATAGTGTAATGTAAGTAGCAATGGTAAGAGCCACAAAGAAAATCAAGCCCGGGAAGGTGGAAAAGGGAGAGTGACCAGTCCCAGACCAGGTAGCATGAACCAAAGGCCCTGAGGCAGGCCCCAGCCTGGAATGTTCCAAGAACAGCATGGCAGGAGAGGAGGGGAAGCTGGCAGGAAAGCTGGGCCAGGATCTCATGACCCATCCCCGAGGGAGATGAAGCGACAGGAGGGTCCCAGCAGGGCAGCAAAGCGATCTGACCCCAGCTCCTTCTGGCTTCATGTGAGGATAGGCTGTGGGTGTGTGTGTGTGGGGGAAGGCAACGGGGAAGGGGTGAGTGGGGAGGCAGTCCAGGCGGGAAAGAAAGAAGGCTGGCTTAAGCAGTGGCTGCCACCAGAGGAGCTCTGCAGGTAGAGCGGGTGGCTTTCCTGACATGGTGGCTGCCAAGGAAGAGGACAAGAGGAGACAGGATGCCACGGGACTGCTGGCCCGGTCGAGAGGATGGATGGTGCCTGTTAATGAGAAAGGGTTACCGGCAGTTGGGGGAGATGGGGGCTTGGGAGTCCGGCTCATTTTACCTGTCTACGTGTGGATCTGGGAGCAGGGTCTCCGTCTCCCACCTGATAGAGCTCACAAAGGGCCACCCGTGCACCCCGTCCCAGCTTCCCTGGAGAATTCCCTGGAGAAATGTGTGCATGCATGCCCCGGGCAGATGGTCAAGGACACTGATACCCACACAGCAGAAGACAGAGAGATCAGCTCTG
This sequence comes from Mellivora capensis, assembly GCA_004024625.1. Taxonomy (NCBI): domain Eukaryota; kingdom Metazoa; phylum Chordata; class Mammalia; order Carnivora; family Mustelidae; genus Mellivora; species Mellivora capensis. The sequence goes on from PISX010009087.1 coordinate 77,311, forward strand.
GGTTGTTTTCACACTAGAAGAGTACACAGCAAGGAGGGGGGACAGACTACGGACACGCTCGGCCACGTGGTTGGACCCCACAGACCAGGGATCAAAGAAGGCAACCATTTCTGTGAAGTTCAAAAGCAGGGAAGGTGGCATTCTGTAATTCAGGGATGCACGCCTGTCAGGGACTCTCCAGAAACGCAGGGACACGGTGACCCCAAAGGTCAGGGTCATGATCACTACTGGGGCCGAGATCAAGAGGGTGGTGGGGGAGGGGGGGATGCGGCTCCCAGGGTGCCGTGTTC
>PISX010009088.1:0-77880 GCA_004024625.1 Mellivora capensis
CCACCAACAGTGTAAGAGACTTCTTGTCATGTTTTAAAATTAAAATTTGAAGGCGCCTGGGTGGCTCAGTGGGTTAAAGCTCCTGGGATCAAGCCCTGCATCGGGCTTTCTGCTCAGTGGGAAGCCTGCTTCCCTTCCTCTCTCTCTGCCTGCCTCTCTGCCTACTTGTGATCTGTCAAATAAATAAATAAAACCTTTAAAATTAAATGTTGTATCCCCCTAAAGTGCCTAGCACAGTGCCTTATGTCAACAAATGTTAAAATAGAATTAAATCTCCTTCTTTGGTCACATTCTAACCCTTAGCAACATGGCTTTATTATAAACAAAAGGAGTTATTACTTTACCAGCTTATGGGAAAAGTTTAACCTTGAGGCTTCATCAGAGTGTAACATGAGCTAAAGTTTAAATACTCAGGTCATGCTGTCTTGAACAAATTTCAGTACAGACCAGTCCTCACATAAACACAAAATTTCTCTCTAAATTAAGCAAAGTAATTTGGCAAATTTAGCATTTTGTTTTCTGAACCTATGTATGTGATGAAATGGGGAGAAATAATTACTACGTTTCCCTCCAAAAGGGAAGGAAAAAAACATAACCAGCAATAATTGATTTCCTTTGTGTCTCTGAGATTTTCATGCACAAAGATATTTAGAAAGACCCTATAAATATACTCAGAAAGAAATAGTTTTTCCAGTTGTGTAAAAACTAAAGAATCTTAAGGGAAATGTTACCCTACATACTGCAGGTGATTTCAAATAAGACAAAACTGATTATAATAAAAGTATTTTGCGGTTTTAACTTGAGGGATGAAAAGTGTTCTCTGTACTCCATCCTCTGGGATTTTTGATTATTAGAAGATTTCATATAATAGATTAATTAACAGAAATACTTCCACCATAAATATAAAAGGCTGACATTTTACTGCAGAGAAATGAACTTGTGTCCTTGCTCTGGGTTCTTCAGAGAGAGTATCAGAGCTGCTTTGGGGGCCACGTTTTAGCAGAGCCTCTGTGGTACCAGCAGACTATGGCTTTGAACTTGCTTCATAAAAACAATGTCCTCATATAAATAGATCCTGCCAAATAATGGTAAGAAACAACTCAGGGTTTAAGTGAACGAGAGAATGAGAGTGAGGGACAGAAGATGGTGCAGTGGAGGAAGTCCTAACTCAGAACTCAGGAGAATTCGAAAATGGCCCTGGCTACAATATGAGATATGTGTGTTATCTTGGGCAAGTCATTCATGCTTTTCTCGACCCATATTTTTCATATTAAATTGACAGAGATGTAGCACGAGACCCACCCTCTAACTCTAAAATTCAGTAATTTTGTGAGTCGCTATCCTATATGGTCCTTAGTGAAGAATAAGATATAGAATTTGAATTCAGAGTCCCTTTACTTGCTTTAATCTCCTGGCAGATTCTAATGGCCATGTTGTATTGCATGTAATTGCAAACCTTCCCAAAGTGTGTAACACAAATATAAAGGTATACTTGGGTCCATTGGTGGCTGACAGTTGGGAACAACCATGCAGAGACAATGTCACCACAAAAAGGTAGTCAACTCTGGGCCCTTTCCACAGCATTTGCTGTGTCCTATGTTATTCATCTTCATAGTCCCAGAGGACATGTCTTCTGTGTGCAGGAATGGTTATCAAACTGTACGTCTGGCTCAGTTTGGGTCTGTGATATGACGATAAGGATCATTCTCTAATTAGATGTTAGGGAAGCCATTTGCTTTTGCTTTCCCAGAAAAATTAAAGTTAGAAATCATATCAGGTACATATCACACTAATTTTGCTTTTCCTTTATATATTTTCATGTCACTAATTCATTTTGAATAATGTCTTTGATACCAAGTCTATGAAACAATATTTTTAAATGTTAAAAAGGTTTAGATAGAAATTTCTGATATACACAATATTTTTAAAGGTTAAAAAGATTTATATTGAAATTTATGGTGTGCTTTCTCAGTCATTTTATACTCTGACAGCTTTATAGAAATTTGAGGGTAATGCAGGTAGAATACATTCAGCCCTATCATATTTTAGAATAATAGTAGTGACTGGGTCAAGAATTCTAAATCTGGACAGCTGCCTACTTTCCTCAAGCTACCTAGACAGTTACTCTGGATACAGCACATTTTTAATATGAAGGCCTTTTACAATGTACTCTTAATCCTTTAGTTCTGTCAGTACACATTTGTTAAAGAGTTGGTTTGCGCAGCACTATACCGGGGAAAACAAGAAAATAGAGAAGTACATGGTATGTTCCCTTACCATGATTATGCAGTGAACCTATATGTTTTAAGGCGGTAGAGAGAATGCTCTAAGTGCCTAATAAGACACACAGCTAGCAAAGTGCTGAGAGAAAAACGGTTATCCTTGGTTGATATGAGTTCCATTTTATTCAACTTTAAAATCAACACATTCCATTAGTAGCTATATTCTTAGTCCTCTTACCCATCATTTTTTTCTTAATGCACCTGCTTTTTGGAGTACTTTGAAAGAAACGAGAGATTGCTTTGGATCTCCAGTATTAAACTTCCAGACCACAAAACAATTATGAACTTTCCCCCCCTCTCTTTAAGCCTTCTTTGTACTGTTTTTAATATCTTTAGTTCCACTTTAATAATTCTTTCTTGAGCTTTAAGTGGTCATGTCTATGTCAAACTATTTGTTACATTGAAACAAGGAAAAGAAAACTTAAAAATCTTTCTCAAGTAATTGAACTTCCATCAGTCTATATAGTTATTTTAAAAGAGAGAGAGGAATATGAACATCAATGGAATAATTTATGATAAAAACAACTAGAACACTTTTCCCATAATGTGAACCCAAATCTGTTCTTTTATCTGAAAAATGTCCAATGTATATTAATTATTATAGTTCAAAAAATTCCACTTATTTTTCCCAACATTTCTTAAATTCCCTTTGGAGGAAAAAAAGCAACTTAAAAAGGAATGTGTAATGTGCTTATATTTTGTCCTCCAAGAGAAAACATTGTGTACCAAGATGTGTTTTGTGAAGCATGGGGTCAGCTGGAGGTGAGCTCAAATTTTGGCAGGTTGCAGAGAGAGCTCAGGGTGGCATCTGCCTTTGTGAAATCACAGTACAAATGTGATTATTTTCCAAGTTCATGGCAGAAATGTCTCTGCCCTCCTCCCATATTACATTTATAATACAAGGATCAGTGTGAATTAACAGATTTCAGTTCCTTTACTGTTTTATTGAGGCATATTTTACAGATGGATCTGTTCACCAGTATAACTATCACCCCGGGGAAGATATAGGACCTTCCCATCACCCTAGTAAGTTCACTCATATGCCCTATTCCAGTCAATGCCTTCCCAATTCAGAGGCAAGCGCAGATCGGCTTTCTGTCATGGTAGACTAATTTTGCCTTTCTAAAAGGTGACATAAATGAAACCATACCATGTACTCTTTTGTGCCTAGTGTCTTTTGCACAACATAGGGTTCTTCAGGTCCATACATATGTTTTTGTACCAATTAAGCTGTTTCTTTTTGTTGCTGGATAGCATCCCCTTCTATGAATGTATCGTAAATTCTCCATTTACCTGGTCATGGCTGTTTGGATTACTTCTCAGTAGTGCTTTTATGTACAAAGCTGCTCTAAACATCTGTGTATTCTTTTTGTGGATATATTTTGATTTTTCTTGACAAATACCTAGTAGATTGCTGTGTTCTAGGATAAACAGGTTTGACTTTACAAGAAATTACCAAACTTTCTTCAAAGAGATCATACCATTTTACATCTCATAGACAAAACCTAAGTGTCATTTACTCCATAGTCTTGCCAACCAATGGAATTGTCAGCCTTTTAAATTTTAGCCTTTCTAAGTGGGTGTGATAAGTATCTCGCTGTGGTTCACATCTCCATTCTGTAGATGTAGAAACTGAACAAGTTAACATTTCCAAAGGTTAACTTGTTCAAATTCACATCACCCATGAAGGACAGAACCAATATTTCCAGGCGCCCGTAACTACTATGCATATTCTCATATGTATAATTTCTGGGTCCTGAAGCATATGATATCCATAATAGACTCGAATGAGGAGAATAGACTCATTGAGGAGAAGCACAAGTTTGCTGGGACAGAACCAGGATATTGTGAATGACCAGGGAGATCCCACAAAAAGAGGTCATGGACACCAGACATCTAAGACCAGGAAGAAGCTATAACAGTGGAAGTGAACTGAGATCTTTGTGTTTGCTCTTTGCTAGTATATATGTGTTCTCCTTCTTCCTCAGGCCAGACTGGAAGGGAAAGGAGTACGACTGGCAAAAACAAAAACAAGGACAACAACAACAACAACAAAACAATCTCACACACAATTTTGGAAAACTGTTTTGTTTCCCCCAATACTATGAAGTCGGTATGCATCAGTAATAAGGTCTCAAAGAAACTGTTTTACTTAGTCTTTCAGCTTATGTTTACTTAGAATATTATTTTGGCAAAACCAAACAAACAGAAAACATTTCTAAACCTCGAACACCAACAACTACTGCACCAGCAAAGACAAAACCATTCTTGGTTTTTTTATTTTGTAAGAGCTGTCAAGTGCATTCAATAGAGAAGTAAGTGTAATATGTTCAAGTCTTAACACAACTTCATTAATTAAGTTTCCTTCTTCATTCTCCTTTCACATGTTATTGGTGAGTACATTGGTAAAGAGCCATTAATGAAATAAGCTGTCCACCCCCCCCCATCAGCACTGGTGTGGATAAGATGTACACATGAGGGCCAGTGGCACAAGAACCTTGTTGGAAGGAGTTGATGAGAAATTCTTGATCATTGATAAGTAGTTTGGCATAGTCAAGAGAGCACAGACCAGGGATTTAGAAGATTCATGTTTTGGTCTAGAACCTGCTTCTCTCCAGTTCTGTGTCCTGGGCAAGTTGTTTTGTATCTTTGGGCTAGTGTGCTGCCATTTATCAAATTATAGGACAGTACTAGATACTGTCCCAAGTTTCCAGTCCTCTGCTTTCTTCTGTATTTGCCAATAATTCATGCAGACCTAACGTGTGGAGAAAGAGATCCTGTGCAATTGAGAGAGAGCATGGAATTAAAGGAGATGGAACCAGTTCTTCATTAAGTTAACAAATTTTTGTACCTAATAAATGCTAGAGCAGGACTCATAAGACATAATGGAGAACAAGATGGATGTTACCATTTCTTATGCAGCTTTCAGACTATTGAGGCATGCAACTGGTAGACAGGAAATTGAGATACAGGCGTTGAAAGCCATGATTGTTAGCAACAGCATGCGGGAGGGGTTCACAACCCATTTTCGGGGATCCTTGAAGGCTTCCTGGAAAAAGAACTTTCTTAGCTGAGAGACAAATGGGCTTTACCCAGATGACAAGCCAGATTATTAAAGCCAAAGGAGACGTACTGTTTGAAGCCTTGAAATAAAAACAATTTCCAAGAAAAGGGAAGATGTTCAGTGTGCTAGAGCATCAAGTGGATATATAGGAGTGGGTGAGATGAAAAAGGAATCTAGAAAGTTAGAGACCACATCCTTAAGGACCTTGTAAGCCATATTAAGGTCATCGGGTTGTATATCCCAGAATGTTGAGCAAATGAACATATTATAAGGTAAATGTTGATAATAGATTTGCATATTAGAATGGATTGAGGTGGTGTAATAGAAGACATGCAGGCATCATTTACAGAGCTATTTCAGTGATGTAGGTGGGAAAAATCAGTATTCTGAACTTTACTGTGGAAGTAGATGGAGATGAGAACTTTCCTTGCAAATCCTAGCAGAGATGCCTGGCACACAGTTATGCAGAGAACAGTAGTAGTCTTCCCAGTAATTTCCAGAGCCTGAAGCTATGATGGAGAATGAATATTCTTTAGCCTGAGAGAGTGGGTCAGCCTGCAGGCCATGAGTCTGGTTACGTGCCAGATCTTATCCCCAGTGCTTGGTGTTGGTCTGCTGTGCGATTAATCACGAACATTAAATGGGTGATAAAGAAACGGATTCCAGGGATGTTGTGAAATTCACACAGGTGGACTCTGAATGGCTTATTTTCACAGTAGAGGAAGAAGCAGAGTCGGGACAGAAACAAGACACATTGAGACTCACACAGATGTGAGAAAAGAGTGCCAAGAAAACTAAATAACTGTAATACATTCTTGGAGGAATTATTTGAGAATGTAGGCTTAAGCTCTGATGGTAATTGACAGCTTTGGCTTCTGATTCATTCATTCTTTTATGGCTTTTCCTGAACTTAAAATATTTTGTCTTGTGTTATCCACCCTTGCCAGGTGATGAGAGGCTGTGGCCGACTTGGGGCTAAGGGTGCTTGAAAAACATGAATAAGAAAAGAGAGACCCATTAGATCTAAGGTCTGTGTGAAATATTTAAATACATGATTTTCCCCACTGAGAAAAGAGAAAGTACTTCACACTGACTGAGATTATATATTATATTGGTAGACAAATGTACAGCACCTACATAACCATGGTTCCAAATAAAAAATAACCGGTGAAGAGAACAATGTTTAAAAATTAAAGTGTTTTTCATTAAACACTTAATGGGTTATGTAAAAATATAATCCAAAGCCACATACACACAAAAATAAAACAAGAGGAAGACTCTATAGTTACTTACATGGAAATAAAATGTAGGTTTTCCAGGTGGCCAAAAAGACAGTAAAAACATATGTGCAAAAAAATATTTAATTGAAAATATCCCATATAAAGAGAGATGGATGGAAATCTGTTCAACACAGAGCATAGAGTACTTGGATGTAAAATCGTTCTGTGAAGATGACTAAGTATATAATGAGAAAGAAATTTATAGCTTCTTACTTTGTAGCAGAGTCTTTGGCTGACACTAGGGTCACATGACCACCTCATAAATTTGCTTGGATCTCTCTGCCTGCAGCCCACTGAAAAAGCAGAGAGTAGCCGAGTAATGTTTGGGTAAGCAGGGGCACTATCTCATTTTCACATGGGTGATATTTCTCTGAACATTTTAATATACTACACATTTGCTGTGATTTTGTTTTTCTTAATCCAGAAATTACTGCAGAAATGGTGTTGCGTTGTGTATATGAGAGTGTGAGTGGGCACACAAGAATGTGCATGTGTGTTATTGTCTGGTGGCTGTAAATAATCAAGCATGTGTGTCTATTTTTTTAAACCAGTTTTTTGGAAACTATGAGTTAATAACATGGCATAAACGTATTAACTTTGGACTGCAGCTTCTAACAGCTGTGGTTTTAAAACCACACTTCTAGAGCCTACTCTGTTTGGGGAGGAGTTGACTGCTGTTGTTTCTGAAGCTAATACGGTGTTCCAGGGAGAAAAAAAGCAATCAGCGTTTGAGTTTGAGGTTCTCTGGGCGGGTGTGCCTGTGTGTGTGTGTGTGTGTGTGTGTGTGTGTGTGTGTATACGTGCATGCCTACAATGAACGACACAGAAAGAGAGAGACAGCATGGGAATATATTTTGTCTTTTTAATATAAAAATGCGTTTATTGGCATTAAGATTTATTTGCTTCAAATTAGTAGACTCATTTAAAAGAAAGCTTTTGGTTTTCCATTTGAAAATATAAGATTGCCTCTTTAACAAAAAAGTTGTATGTGAATAATGTGTTACTCTACATTAGCTTTCCAGTCAGGAATTATAAAGTTATTTTGAAACCTCTGCAATTACTTTCTCAAAAGTCTTCTTTATGTGTTTGAAGCAAATACTCTGTGAATATTGTAATATAAAATATTTGCTTTAGGTAGAGATTTAGATGAGTTTAAGGATTATTGTAACCTTTGTTCCTTTGCTTAAGCCAGAATTGTATGTAACATTTACCTCAGCTGAGCTCACTGCAGTTTATTGCTTTGTTTCAATTGTTTCATTTGCACGTGTGCTGTCGCCGCCTATAAATGAGACAGATGAGACATAACACTTGTTCCTGTTGCATATGAAGAAACTGATGCTAAATGGCTCTCTCAAGAGGACACTATATGAGAGTACCAATTAGGAAAGGAAAATGTCATCTTTAAAATGTAAACATTTAACCCTATCCGTAAGGTGGAATTTCATCCGGTAAGGTCTGTCCTTGAAAAATGAAAGACCTCGGATCTGAAGAGGTTTCTCCTGATTCCCAGATGTTTGGGCTCTAGTGTAACCACCTGGAAATGGGTATCTTTGCATATCTGTAGGCACCTCTGGAAAAAAAACTAGTGAGTCTGGAGTCCTGGGTGGGAAAAAGCTAGGCAGCTGTTAAAGAATTCCGTCTTCGAAGGGCTTAGCTATTCCTCGCTCCACCATGGCCTTCAGCTCTGAGCATGCCCTCAGGCTCTCACCTGTGCCTCTCAGCCTCTCTGTGAGACTCACATGCTGGCCACTGGTCAGTGCTCTGTCTTCATTACTTTAAGTAATTGACATTCTATAAATCGTGAAAGCAATAAATTGTGTATGTGTTTTGTTTTTATAATTTTTAATTTTTTTCAGTTTTTTAAATTATGTTCAGTTAGCCAACATATAGCACATCATTAGTTTTTGAGGTAGTGTTCAGTGACTCCATTAGTTGCATATAACACCCAGTGTTAATCACAACACATGTCCTCCTAAATACCCACATAACCATCACTGGTGTATGTGTTTTAATACAGAAAAAAACGGATTGTGTCAATCACTTATATATCCTTCTAGTCTTCCTTTAAAATTATATGGGATGCAGTTTTTATAAAAATGGGACGTATCACATATAGTGTTTTATAATATTATGTTATTGAATATTTTCTGTTCTACTTCATTTCCCTCTTAATCTATTTTATTTTTATATACTTTCAGCTTTAGTTAGCTAAACTAATACAATTTTATGCTATTACCTTTAATATCATTGTAGCTTAGTGTACTTATTTGATCTTTCACGTCTATATATTTGTTTTCCATCAAACAATATTTTAAAAATTGTTTCACTTGGTGTTGCCTGCTTAGTTTTTTAGCTTTCTATGTAAAGCACGATATAATTATTATTATATGTAATTATATACTATATATAATTATATGTAGTTATATATATTATATAAGTTATATAATTAAAATGTATAATTACAATGTTGCCATATATAATTCAAACTTTATAACATTTAAAATTCATTTTAATTCATTTTGTCTCTTGCCTTCATTATCAGTTTTATCCTTAGACTTCTAAAAATTGCTATTTACTTCTAGCATACTGTTACATGTACGTATTTTAATATCTAGTTTTACCCATAAAATAATATTTAGCTACTTCTCTACCTACCTATATACCTATTTATCTCTCTTTACTTGTAAGTCATATTTCTTCCTTTGATTTACTTAATGGCAAGCAAGTATTTTAGGTGTCAGGAACAGCTCTGAAGTAAACGTCTCTTTCTTTGTCATTTGGTTCTATGACAACTTCTCTAGATACTTATTATACAACTTTTCTCCAGAAACTAAATCATATCTTATAGTCTGAGAAATCTTAAATACCAGAGACTTCTTGTATCCTATGCCGGGGTTATGGGAGAGGTAGAGATTAAATTAAATTCTCAAAGTTTATGTTTGGATTTGAATATAACAATGCCAACTGCCAAGCCACTGTGGGATGCTCTGGAGTTTCTAGTCTAAGGGATTTGTTGTTGATTATTGTTGTTACTGCCGCCATTGGATATACAAACAATGTGTTGGACTGTCAAATTTCAGTTATGAAAATGCGGAAACTAAAAACATGAGCTCACTCAGAAAATATTTATTTAGCAACTACTATATAGTATCCTACTCTTACCCATTATGCTGGGAGCTAGAAAGTCACAGAGAGTATCTAAGCCAGATATGAAGTGCTCAGAGGTTAAAAATACTTGAATATGCCTGCAGATGTGTTTTTGTCCCAGTATGTAGCAGTGAGCAGCCTTCCTGGATGTTTGTAGGGAGAATGATCTCAGAAGAGCATTCAACTCAACTTCTTTCAGCAGACATTTGAAATGTACAGCTACAAGTTGATAATGTGTGATTTCAACTGGCTGGAGGTCGAATTAGTTTTGTGCAAATTTGAAAACAAATAAGTTATTATTTAACATTTGGCTCAACATGATTAATGTTATAAATTGAATTTATAACATCTGTACTAGTATTGCTCTTTTACACTGTCCTCTTCAAAATTAGAATTTAATTCCAAAGAGAAGTTTTACATTTAAAAAATTCACATAGCATTTAGAATGTGAAGGCCAAAAAGGAAAAATTAGACCTTGAAACTGATTTTTAAAGGTGAAAGTCAGAGAGAGTCGGTATTCACTCTGTGTCCTTTTCTTACCTCAGTTCCCTATGATACCATAGGTGATGGGAGAGGTACACCAGGGTCTTGCTCCAACCATGCAGAGCTTGGATCTTTCTTTTTTTTTTTTAGATTTTTTGAATATTTTTTAAAGATTTTATTCATTTATTTGACAGAGGAAGAGAGCATAAGTAGACAGAGGAGACAGGGAGAGGGAGAAGCAGGCTCCCTGCTGAGCATGGATACCGACGTGGGCACCCAGGTGCCCGGAGTCTGAATCTTTAGATGAGTAAATTCAAGTCTCCCCGCTCTCAATTTTGTGGGTTTTTTAAAATCTCAGTTCTATTGAGATATAATTGACATATAAAACTTTAAGATACTTAAAGTAGGGGCACCTGGGTGGCTCAGTGGGTTAAAGCCTCTGCCTTCAGCTCAGGTCATGATTCCAGGGTCCTGGAATTGAGCCCCGCATCGGGCTCTCTGCTCAGCTGGGAGCCTGCTTCTTCCTCTCTCTCTCTCTCTCTGCCTGCCTCTCTTGCCTACTTGTGATCTCTGTCTGTCAAATAAATAATTAAAATCTTAAAAAAAGATATTTAAAGTATACATGATGATGATTGATATGCATATTTGTTGTGAGAGGACTCCCCCAATCCAGTTCATTAACAGAACACATCCATCACCTGACATCTGCCTCTCCTCCCCCGCCACCCACTTTGGTGAGAACATTTAAGTTCTACTCCTTTAGCAAATCTGAATTATATGGGGGTGCCTGGGTGGCTCAGTAGTTAAGCCTCTGCCTTCGGCTCAGGTCATGTTCCCAGGGTCCTGGAATCTGGCCCCACTTCTGGCTCCCTGCTCTGCGGGAAGCCTGCTTCTCCCTCTCCTGCTCCCTCTGCTTGAGTTCCCTCTCTCGCAGTATCTCTCTCTGTCAAATAAATGAATAAAATCTTTAAAAAATTTTGAATTATACAATACAGTGTTATCAACCACAGTCACATTTTAAAAGAAGCAAAAATTGTTCTTGCTCTGATTTTAAAGAATTTTGTGCGATTGAATTGATGCAAAAGCATTTAGCAAATTGCACAATGCTAAACAAAGCTTAGATGTTATTAATGCAATCAACTTAATATTTTTTTCATGAAAGAAAGATGGGTCTTAGGTTTTTCCGGAACTAGGTCACAAATCCAGTTGTCCTAATTAAGTTTTCTTCTCGTTAAAATGTTATACATCATGACTCTAGAACAAATTATAAAACCTTCAATTTTAGAGATTACAGTTACTCTATTAAGTAACTTTGTTGTATGTACTTTCCTTAAAACTTATTGTAGCCAATAGAAAATGATATAAAATATTATTTCTTATACACATAGCACAAAGACCACACATGTAAACACTTTTGTGTTTATTAAAGGACCCATTTGTTATAGCTTCATCACAAGAATACGTCCAAAGATTTAATTTCTAAAATGCATACAATATATTATTTTAAAGAAGAATCAATTGCTTTGTCCCTTTTATAACCACTGAAGCACACAATTTAAATTATTAACTTTTTAAAAAAGATTTTATTTATTTGTCAGAGAGAGAGAATGAGCACAAATGAGGGAGCGACAGGCAGAGAGAGAAGCAGCCTCCCTGCTGGGCAAGGAGCCTGATGTGGGACTCAGTCTCGGGACCTCAGGATGCTGAGATTACAACCCAAGCCCAAAACAGTCGCTTAAACTACTGAGCCATCCAGTTGCCCCATGAAGTACACAATTTAAAAGCATGTGTTAAAACTTTATACTGAATATAATCTGGTATAAACAAAGTTAAATGATAAATACCCAATACTCATCAGCTACTTTGTGCTCTCTATACTATTTCTCACATGATCTGATATCTATTAGTTACATATATATAGATAGATATGGATATAGAAATAGATACAGATATAAACATATAAATTTCAGGAGAATACAGAAACCAAAAACACTCTCCTCCAAATCTACATCAGTCATTCACGCAAGTCAGGGCACACAACAATTAACTATATTTGAATTTTATTTTGTCTAGCACTGGAAAGAAAAAAGCGGGTGTTGTAGAAAAAGCATCTGAGCATGAAACTGAGATGAGGCCCAAGTATCTTGGGAACCCTTACATAAACAGCACAACAGAAACATGAACACAAAGGAGCAAACTTAATGTTCAGAGTAAATTGACTGAGAATTCAGAAAATTGGACCGGTGATTTAGCAACAACCAGTAATATTAGTGATGTGGGCCAGTGCTTGTTGCAGCCCAGGTTAGGAAACAATGTTATGGGAGATTGTAAGAGCTTAGCTCAGGACCTGGAACAGAATTGTGTCTACCCAGACATAGAGAGTGGGGTCCCATCTTAGAAGTTGCCACCTAAGGTGAAAACTGGGTATTATCATGGTTGCCCTTGAAAATATCTTAGGAAGGTGACAATTTGGTGTAGCTATTCCATCTCTCCTGAATGCCCAGCCTGTTCCATTGTCATCAAGCAATACAATACATTGCGGTACATTGAGTGAGTACTAAGTGGAGGTAGTTGGCTTGTGTTTATGGGCTGTTTTGTTTCAAAATAAAATACCCTTAGCATGGTGGAATTCTCTCTCTCTCTCTTTTTAAATTTTAATTCCAGTATAGTTAACATACAGCATTATATTAGTTTCATGTGTACAATATAGTGGTTCCTCAGTTCTCTACATTACTCAGTGCTCATCAGAATAAGTGTACTCTTAATTCCCTTCCCCTATTTCACCCATTCTCCCACCCACCTCCCTTCTGGTAACCTTCAGTTTGTGCTGTGTATTTAAAAGTCTGTTTCTTGGTTCATCTCTTTTTTTTCCCTTTATCCATTTGTTTTGTTTCTTAAACATATGAGTGAAACTGTATGGTATTTGTCTTCCTCTGCCTGACTTATTTCACTTAATATTTTACCCCCTAGATCCATCCAAGTTGTTGCAAATGACAAGATTTCATTCTTTTTTATGGCTGAGTGGTACTCCAATTGTGTGTGTGTGTGTGTGTGTGTGTGTGTGCACGTGCACGCGTGTTCATGTACCACATCTCCTTTATCAATTCCTCCGTCAATGGTCCCTTGGGTTGCTTCCATATTTTGGCTACAGTAAATAATGCTGAAATAAACATAGGGATGCATGTGTCTTTTTAAAGTAGTGTTTTTGTATTCTTTGAGTAAATACCCCGTAGTGGAACTGTACTGGATCACATGGTATTCTTATTTTTACATTTTTGAGGAACCGCCATACTATTCTCCATGCTGTCTGCAGTGGTTTGCATTCTACCAACAGTGCAGGTGGGTTCCTTTTTTGGTAGAATGCTCTCTAGAAGGGGACTGAAAACTCATTCAGAGTAAAACATGTCCTGTCAGTCTCGTACCTATTCCACACCATTATCCACCCATTTGATTTGTGATTCCCCGCACCATTTACATAACTTTAAATTTATATTTCACTTATATTGTTTCACTCCACTTTTCTTCTCCTTCCCTGTGGAGCAGAGATGTGAATTAGAGATAGTTAAATGCAACACTAGATTCAATGATTCATCCAGCCAGCCAAATAATAAGTACTTTTTTAGGCATTCACCGAGTGCTAGACATTGCCCTTGGGAGACTCACGGTCTGGGAAAAAGATTACTAATTTAAAAAATAATTATAGGGGCGCCTGGGTGGCTCAGTGGGTTAAGCCTCTACCTTCGGCTTGGGTCATGATCTCAGGGTCCTGGGATCGAGCCCCGCATTGGGCTCTCTGCTCAGTGGTGAGCCTGCTTCCTCCTCTCTCTCTCTCTGCCTGCCTCTCTGTCTACTTGTGATCTCTGTCAAATGAATAAATACAATCTTTAAAAAAAAATAATTATAGTAACATGAGTAGTACCCAAATAGAAATATGGGCAAGGGTGGTATAAGCTTATGGTGAAGGAATTGCCGGATTCCTACAATGACAGTTGTGCTGAACCTTGGCCATAAGATGCATACAAAGCTAGAAAAAGCCATAGCACATGTGGCAGCGAAGACAGTATAACAAGATTAAAATACAGTGTGCAGGCAAGGAGCTTGAATGGAAGCTTGAAAGCTTTCAAGAGCAAGACTGGTATATTACACAGAGTAGGTTAGATTTTGTTCTACAGGGTTTTTAACAGAGGCATAATTACAGTTGTCTTTCAGGAGGATCTTTTTGGCTTGAGATATACGATAACTACCATTGCATTTGCATGTATTAATTTATAAAGCTCAGCCTCCCAACACAGCAACCTCAGGGCCTGGCAGGGGAGACCTGTTCCCTCTAACACTTCTAAAGTCCGCCACTGCACCCCCATGGCACTGGCTGAATCCTCCAGATAGCATGAATCAACACTGGGTCATGCTTCCTCATAGTAAAAGCAAAAATGAAGGTACTAGAATTTAAAAGACATTTTCACAGCTTACTGTGTTTTCTTAATAACTGCTTTATTCACATACCATACAGTTTGCCCATTTGAACTATACAGTTCAGTGGTTTTTAGTCTATTCACAGAATTGTGTATTCATCACTGCAATCAATTTTAGAGCCCCCGAGAGAAACCCCAGACCCGTTAGTAGTCACCCTCCATTTCCTCCCAGCCCCCCTGGCAACCACTTGTATGCTTTCTGTCTCTGTAGATTTGCCTATGCTGGGTATTTCTTGAAAATGAAATTACATAATACCTGGCATTTTGTGATGGATTTCTTTTACTTAATATTTTTAAGGGTCATTCATGATGTCCTATGTATCATGACTTCATTCCTCTTTAGGGCAAAATAGTCGGCCATTGCATGGATATACATTTAATTTTTCCTTTTGTCAAAATCCAAACATGCTGCATGTTTGGATTTTTCTATTTCGGGGATATTCTAAATAATGTTGTAGTGAACATTTGGGTACAGGTTTCTGTGTAAACCTGTTTTGTTTTCTCTTAGGTGTGTGTGGAATTGGGTAGGATGGGAGTTGCTGGGTCACCTAGTAAGTCTATTTCTAATGCTTTGAGAAATTATGTTAAAATGTTTTCTAGTGTGGCTGCATCCACTTATTAGGTTTGAGTCTACTTTTTCTTAGCTACCAGGTCAAAAATTGCTTATCAAAGTCCCCTAGGTTAGTACTCTTAGGAGGTAGGCTTTTCACAGAATTAACTACCCGGAAAAAAAAAATCAGTCTGGGTTTTTATTTAATGATGGTGTTTGTATAAAAACAAAAACAAAGCATTCAAAATGAATAAACATAAAGCATAACTACTAACTAGTCTTAATAATACATATGAAATTCATTTAGCTTTGGAATAAGATTTTGAGAACCTTAATATTTAGTTAAGTAAACCTTTTTTCATATTTTTACCTATAGCTTTTTTTTTCTTTAAGATTTATTTATCGATTTATTTGTCAGAGCGAAAGTGCACAGGCAGGGAGAGCAGCAGGCAGAGGGAGAAGCGGGCTCCCCACCAAGCAAGGAGTCTGATGTGGGACTCGATCCCAGAACCCTGGCATCATGATCGGAGCTGAAGGCAGACACTTAACAGACTGAGTCCCCCCAGGTGTCTCATATTTTTACCTATAGTTTTAAAGAGAGAGAACCTCAATCTGTTGCTTAACAAGGTCACATTTCCTAGGTTTTACACTGTTTGACACTTGAGAGTTCAAATTTTACTCATCTTTTTTTCTTGCATGACTGACTTTTATCTCAATCTCTTTTTCAGCCTCTTAAAGTTGGTTGTTTGTTTTCCCTCAAGAGTCTCAGAAACTCACTTTTCTGGACTATATCAGCCCTTTCTTCCTTATCTAGCAGAATGGGAAGGGGGAAAAAAAGGCATTACAGTATTTCCTTGGTAGGATTCCTGATGTAACTTCCCAAATACAGAAGATAATTTTGTGCATATACCGTATTGAATTTAGCTTGTAGGCCTTTGGTAAAGAAGGGATAGTGAAGAATTAGTGTAATTCTCAAATTAATTTATTAATCACATCTTTAGAAAATCTGTGGATCTTACAGCTAAATTTTAATAACTATCCTGTTTTTCAAGACGTGATATTATTTTAGAGCTGGAAGAGATGTCAGAAATCACAAAATTGTTTATTTTAAAAAATGACCACTTTTTAAAAATCAATTAAGTCACACCTGAACAAAAGAAAGCAGACATTTTAAGGAGATTAACACAGACATGGGCATAAATGCAATCACATAGATGTTGGGTCTTCCCCTGCCTCCTCTTACGATTCATTTTCTCTTTTCAAGCATCATTTTATTTCCTGGGGTGTTCTGTTTGTTCACTCATTCATTCAAGGAATATTTGTTGAGAGTCACTATGTCTCTAGTGCAAGTCTAGATGCTGAAGATCAGCAGAGCGCAAAAACACTGAAAGCCGCTGCCCTTGGAGAGTTTACATTCTGCTGGTGGAGACTGACAAGGAACAGCCTGCAGGCTGTGACGGACTTCGTGGCATATTTGAATGTGATTAAGTTCCACAGAGAAAAAGAAAGCAGGGACGAGGAGGGACTGCAGGCCTGGATGCAGGCAAACAGTTTTACCTACGATAGTAAGATCAATCTTCACTAAGAAGGTGATGCAGACTTCAAGATGGGGAGGGAAGGAGTCCTGTGCTTTTCTGGAGAAGAGTATCCTGGGCACAAGGAACAGCAAACTCAAAGTTTCTGAGGTGGGAGGCTGCGGGAAGGCCAGCGCAGTGTGGTTGGTAAGGAGGGAACCAGAGGGAAGGGTAGAAAAAGATTCAGTCAGATAGATGACAGAGGACCAGGCTACATAGGCCTTCTGGCTATTGCAGGAACATTGGTTTTAAACAAACAAGTAAAACATTATAGAGATAAAACTCACATAACATAATTCGCTTGTTTAACCCTTTTTAACTGTACAATCTAAAGGGTTTTAGTATATTCACAGTGTTGTGCGACCATTATGCTAATTCCAGAATTTCCATCCTCACCAAAAGAAACCCTGTACCTCCTAATTTCCCCTCCTTCCCATTATCTCACAGCTATTAATCTACTTTTTGTCTGGATGGATTTGGCTACTCTGGTCAATGTGGAGGTCTTTTGTGCCTGACTTCTTTTAATTAGCATCGTGCTCTCAAGAGTCATCTACCTTGTGACACGAAGCAGCACTCCCTTCCTTTATATAGGCCAACTGGTGTTCCCTTGTATGGACATACCACATTTGTGTATCCATTCATTAGCTGATGAACTTTGGGTTGTTTTCACTGTTTGGCCATTATGAAATGCTACTATGAGCATTCCTGTGCAAGTTGGTGTGTAAAAATATATTTTCCTTTATCTTGGGTGTATATTTAGAAGTAGAACTTCTGAGTCATAGGTTAACTCTATATTTAACTTTTTGAGAAACCACCAAACTTTTCCACAGCCTCTGCACCATTTTTTATTCTTACCAGCAACAAAGGAAGATTCTAATTTTTCGCCACCCTTGGTAACATTTGTTATTTTCGGAATGATTTTAATTTAATTTTTCATCATCATTATAGCCATCCTAGTCGATGTGAGATGGCATCTCATTGTGATTTTGATCTGCATTCCTCTAATGACGAATGATGTTAAACATCTTTGCACGTGTTTTTTTGGCTATTTATATATTGTATCTGGTGAAGTGTCTACTCAGATCATTTGTCCACTTGTTAATTAGTCTGTTTGTCTTTTTCTTGTTGAATCTATGGTTTGTTTTTACCACTCTCTTTATAATGTCTTTGACATGCAAAAGTTTTAATTTGGATGAAGTCCAATTTATTTTTTTCTTTTTTATCTTTGTACTCCCAGTATCTTTTTAAAGAAATCACTGCCTAATCCAAAGTCTCACATATTTACAACTATATTTCCTTATAAGAGTTTCATAGTATTAGCTATCACATTTAGGTTATTGACCCATTTTGAGTGGTTTAGGATATGAGGCAGGGGTTCATTGTAATTCTTTGGCATGTAGATATCTGAACGTCCATTTCCCCTTGAATGGTCCTGTCACCCTTATCAAAAATCAATTGGCCGTAGATGTACAGGCTTATTTTTGGACTCTCGATTTTATTCTATTTATCTATATTCTGGTATCCTTATGTCTGTAGCTTTTTAGTAAGTTTTGAAATCAAGAAGTATGAGAACGCCAACTTATTTTTCTTTTTCAGTATTGTTGAATATTGGGATCCCTCCATTTCTATATGAACTTTAACTTGTCCATTTCTGCAGAAAAGGTCATTGGGAATTTGATAGATATTACATTTATACTGTAGATCACTTTAAGGAATATTACCATCTTAGAATATTAAGTCTTCCAATTCATGAATAGGGAATGTCTTTTCATTTATTTAGATATTTTAAATTTCACTTTAGCAATGCTTTTCAGTGTACAAGCCTTGCACTTCATGGTGACATTTATTCCTAAGTATTTTATACTTTTTCATGCTGTGGTAAATGAAGTTGTTTTCTTAATTTTATTTTCAGATTGTTTACTGCTAATGTATAGAAATATGACTGTGTTTTGTACCTTGATCTTGTATTCTGCAAATTTGCTGAACTTATTTATTGGCTTTATTTTATTTTTTTTTTAGATTCCTCGGGTTTTCTATATATAAGATTATGCTGTCTATGAATTGAGATAGTTTTACTTTTGCCTTTCCAGTCCCAATTCCCTATATTTATTTTTCTTGCATAATAGTCCTGGCTAGAAATTTTAGTACAATGTCGAATAACAATGGCAAAACGGACATCTTCGTCTTGTTTCTGATCTAAGATAAGGAGTGTGAGCTTTCAGTTAGACATTGGCTTCTACTTGAGAAGATACAGGGAACATTTTGGTAGTTTGAGGAGAAGAGTGATACCACCTAACTGCTATTTTAAAAGAATGTCTTTGTCTTTTTGATGTTTTAAATGATTACAATTTCTAAAACTAAAGCTAGAAACTTTAGTTAATATGATAAATAGGTATTAAAAATCTGACATGGTTCATTAAATTTAAATAATATAGTAATATTGCTACACAAAAACATTTAACATATACATGTGTCTCCTTTATGGATGATAAAATTAGTTAAAAATTAAATATATAATGTGTTCAAGTCATACACATTGTCTTAGCCGTATCTCCATCTCCCTATATCTGTCTATATTACTGAGATTCTGCAATGTCCTGTTGATAATAAGCAATTTTTTATACTTCATTCTGGGTAATCAAAGATAATATTTTCTACCAGTTGGCAACAATAAGCCCTAAAAAAAATCTTGGCACTGATAATGGCTTTCCTACTTAACAGCTATGTGGTTCTAGCAAGTGCCTTTATAGCAATAAGCCCATTCTCTCTTTAACAAAATAAGAACTCTCAGTACTGTTATGAGGATAAAAAAGGAAAGTGTCTACAAAATTTACTTGAAAACTAAAATGCACTGAGCAAATGTAGAGCATCACTATTATCTTGCATCTTCTAAATGTTTTTTTTAACATTTTATTTATTTATTGGACAGACAGAGATCACAAGTAGGCAGAGAGGCAGGCAGAAAGAGAGGGGAAAGCAGGCTCCCTGCTGAGCAGAGAGCCCGACAACGTGGGCTTCGATCCCAGGACCCTGGGATCATGACCTGAGCCGAAGGCAGAGGCTTCAACCCACTGAGCCACCCAGGTGCCCCCTAAATATTTTTTATCACACATTTTTTAAGTTTGTAATTATTTAGGTTACCTTTGAGTGTCCACTGTCACACCTGATGGCTGATTCAGGTAACACTAATGGCATTTAGAATAAGAACCTGTAAAACTAGACAGCTAGGTTGTTGGACTTACTAGAGGGAACCACTCTATATCATGCAGAGTTTAAAATAGCAAAAAAATTATGAGACATAAAAGTAGTTGAAGAAGCAGTCTATCTCATTTTGAGTGATGCATTAACTATCATCTTGGGTATATCGTGTAACATATATCTCACAAAAATCAGCCATAGATTTCTTTGGCATTTATCACTCATTGGTGTTTCAGTGATATTCACATCAGAATTCATAAGTCATCATATTTGGTGGCACCTTTTCCATTAGCATCTCAGAAATCCTGATAGAGCCTTCAATAGAAATGGAGCATTTGTGATGATGTGAGCTTCAAAGATCAAAAGAGAACAATTTCACCCAAATCCTATGGATTGGTCCATCCTATTGATCCACCTGGACTGACTGATAAAAATAGCCTTTAAGAGGAGAAGCTCACAAAAGTACTCTCCTTATAAAATCTGTAATTTAGAAGGACAAATAAGACACAAGTCTCTCTTGCCCTTCTCTCCTGCTTCTTGTGTCTCTAGTTCCCTTTTACCTTACCCAAAACAGGGCTAATAGGCAAATACAAATAATTTCTATCTCATTCACATCTATTCAACTTATGTTAATTAAATTTCCAGTCTGAGGAAACACTTACTAACCCAGATTGACAAGTCAGGCAAGAAGAGACTTTTATTGGCTTTGGAATTGTACTTTGTAAGTTAGGTACAGTGGAGTTTTTCTGAAGTGTTAAGTAAAAGCAAATGACTACTGAAATTATGGCTTAGCATACTAAAAATGAATATATCACATGTGGAATGAAAATGAAGTTGTGTGAAAATAAAATATATCATTTTTTTTAATGTCTAAGCATCTTTCAAGAGTTCCCTGGATACTTACATTTATTGTACACTTAAATTATCTAGGTAAATTTCTTTTGTGCTTCAATTTTGGTAAGAAGCATTGTATTTTTACAAAGCTTGACCTAAGCTTCAATGTTCTCTAGATGAGCTGATGAGAGAAAAAAAAAAGGATTTCACTGAATTAGGTCATACAACTCAACTCTTCACAAACCTGCCCAATTCTTGGTCATCTTTTTTTTTTTTTTCTTTTTCCCAGCCAACCTGGGAAGTTTTTAGCTTTCTTTCCCTAGCAATGTCCTCAATTCTAGAGGAGCAGCTCATGGGAGCAAATAGAAATCTCAAAGGGAGGGATACAGACATACATGCGTTATTTATTTTTTTTTTTTAGTTAGTGTTTTATTTTGGATGAGGTAGGAAATAGGTAAGTTGAGCAAAAGAGGAGGTAGGAGAGGAACTTGAGCCCTAGCCTGAGGCTTGCGGGCATGTTCATCCCAGTTTCCTGCAGTGGGAACCAGGGACATAAAGCCCGAAATCTCTAGACACACACAATTACCATATCTCCCTTTGCCTCTTGCCCCCGTTTTCTGGGAGGTGCAGATACCACGATCTGCATGAGTACTCTTTCCTCAATAAACCATGACAGTGCTGTCCAAGAGGTAAAGCCTCTATGCTAAAAGTAACCTAAGAAGGTCACCACCTTGTCTGACTGCTGTGGTCCTAAGCCATGTCCTTAAATACCCAAGAGCTGTTTCTTCTCACCCAGCTTGCCTTCTGGCTCTGACTTCTCTCCCCAGCCTTGTGAAGTGGCTGTCGACCTGGCTGTGATCTTGACTGGTTGGCAACAGCCTTCCAAGTGCGAGGCTTGGATGAGGTCTCTGCCTTGCACACTCCCCATCCACTCCTACTTCTGACTTCACACATTCAGCCCTGGACTGCTGGCTTTCTTGGCCTGGCTTCCTCCCTGAGCAAGAAGAATTTGACACTAAGGATGTGAACAAACCTAGTCGCATGCCACAGTAAGGCTTTTTCCCCGTTTCTAGAAAAACACCTTGAGAAGAACTTAATGTTGATTTAAAGCAGGCTTACAGAAAACAGGATATATAGAAGAGAAAATCTTCTGTCCCAAGAAAATTAATTGTCAAGAAGTGTTCTATACAGCAAAGTTTTTTACTCTAAGTGCTGGCTTTAAATTTTAATTGGGCTGGGTTTTGGTAAAAGTAATAGAAATAGTGCTTATTAACAGCAGCTATACAAATATGTATTCTAAGTAAAATCATGACTCTTTTCTAAGCCTTGATTAAAAATGATATTTTAAAATTATTTAATCTAGGGACACCTGGGTGGCTCAGTTGCTTAAGCATCTGACTCTTGATTAATGCTCAGGTCATGATCTCAGGGTTGTGAGATAAAACCGAGCATTTGGGCTCTGAACTCAGTGTGGAGTCCCCTTGGGATTCTCTCTCTCCCTCTCCCCACTCTCTAAATAAATAAATAACCTAAAAAATTATTTTATCTAAATTGATGATGAAATTTCAGAACTTTTGTTCATATCAAATTGTCTCTAATATGGTATTCTGATTTGACTCATGAGATGAGATCCCACAAAGTAAAATGAAATAGAAATGCCATCATCCTTTGAGAGGTCAGGTCCCATGGCATAGATTTCTACCCTTTTGTAGCATACAAATATTTAGCATTCTTCAGGATCAGAATGGCTGTACTGTTTGTCACAGATAATATGAATTTACTTTGAAATTAATTCATAGGCCGCATCTCCTTTATTAACACAGCCCTACTTTAAAAATATATTTATCTTAAAGTATTGAATGAAATCTTTGTTGATAAAGCTAACCAAAAAGTCCTTTTTTTTTCCCCCTAAGTATATACTCAAAATAAATAATTGGATTTGAAGCTGTTTAAATAATACCAGAATAACTGGTCTCTTAAATAAGCCCTAAGGAAAATCAAAATGGTTACTCTGTATCATTGACACAAAAAAGAGACTAATTTTTTTTAATGTTTCAATCAGTGTTTTGGTGAAAGGGCAATGCAATTATAATGAAGGTATTCTCAAAAGTGAAAAGATTATATGATATGGTAAATTTTTGTGCAAGAAATGGTTTGCTGTAACTTGGGATTTCTGGAAATGTATGATAATTTATGGGAATAATAGGAGAGTTAATTTTATATCTGGAATTTCAGGAAAATCCAGTTTAGTAGCTTCTGTAGATAAAATGAGATTCTTACCATCTTAGAAAAAGGTCTGTTGGCTCTGCTGGGGAAGAGGCATTTGCTCCAGAATTTTATTATTTTTCCAAGCAGTTCTATTAATTTTTCAGTAATGAGTAGAATTCTCATTTCTTTTGTTCTATTTTGATGTGTACACGTCCCTTTTTTATGTGCCCCCCCAACTCTTAAAAATCTTCTTCACTGAAGTATATTAACATTACAAGGAAACAACAACTTTGAGGAGAGAAATTCTATCAAAAAGTGATTGTTTTATATGATGACCTCCCTCTTGTTCCACTTTCAGCAGAGGGGAAAATAATAATAGAGTATTGTCTTGGGCGAAATGAATGGAGTTTGAGTCTTAAGACAACATAGTTTATGTGAAATGGTTAGCAGTTGTTGAAAAGTTGTCCTTAAAAAGATATATGTTAGTATATTTCCTTGATATTTTTAAAGGTTTCTCTGTTTCTGTGTCTCTCGTCTTTGCCAGACATTTTCCTTAATTTGTCCAGTAGAACTTACTTCCTAAAAACACCTTTCCTCATCTCTTGAAATTTGAAGAAAAAAAAAATCCTTTAACCCAGATGTTTGAGTGTGGCATGTTACATCATGTTATCTTTGGTGATTAAAACATGGTCTGCCTAGTCGGTCCATGAAGCACTAACATTGTAACAAAAACTGCTAAGCAGCTCTCACACATACGATAAACCGCCCAAGCCCAGATGGGATAAGGTCCTAAATTATATACACACTAAATATTTTATCCGTAAGCCAGCCATTATGAGACCTTGTTTTCCTATCTTCAGGACAGATCTATGGTAACAAAAAAAAAACAATAAAACAAACAAACAAACAAACAAAAAACAGAAAAAACCAACAACCTGAAAACCGAAGAACTGACAATTATTTCTTCCTTCATAGTCTATGGGCTACCTAACAGCATTCTACAGCAAGGATTTGTATGGAAAGTGGCTTGGCGAAGCTATCTCCATGTCCCCAGTTCTTTACACATTCTAAATTCACTAGTCAGAAGGCATGCTCTCTCTCACTTTGTGTTCACTTTCAATTAGTAAAAGCTTTCAGGATTCATGATTTATTGTGTCGTAATTTTTAATCATTAGCTATTATGGAAGGACACAAGGCAGATCCTTACTTTTTACCTAAAGCACATGCCAGAAGGAAGACTATTGCTATATATATTAAACAAACTACCAAAGGCAGCTGCTGAAAAATCATGCCTTGACTTTTTGCCAGATTTCAAATCAAGTTTTTGAGGACCCAGACCTTCTCATTGATGAAATGGGAACAGCTCAGTGGCATTCAGCACTTTCCCCTTTGCACGTCTTGGAACAGGGGCATTGCCATTCATAGATTTGGAAAGATTTTCTTTTCTTATTTCTTTAGAAGCCTAAAAAGGCAGCTTCCTAATCTAGTGGGATCCAAAACACTTAAAATAGCTCTGAAATAAACTGATTTTCCTTTCAACATCTCCTTTTTTTCCTTTCTGTAAAATTTATCAGAAAGTTCACAAATTCTGACAAAATTCACCCCTTCTTCTTGGTGCCTACAATTGTATGTACAGTGGCCAGAGCCACTCGATGGATTCTACCAAGTCCTAGCAGTCCTATCTTATGATTAACGTAGTTTTGAATGAATTGACTTTAGATTAATCTGTGTTTGGAAGGGATGAAGCTGATGTCCTGTGAGCAATATAGGAAATGGGTTCCCTTGGAAATGCACAGAGTAAGGAGAGAAGACTATATTCTCACAAGAGAGACTCTGGTTTAACTGCTAAATGGAAGGTTAACTAAGCCACATATTTAGGTGTCTCTGTTTAAGTGATCTGAATGTGTCTCCATCTTCCCTCATTTATTGTCACATCCATCTCTCTCTCTATATATATATATATAGATATATATATATCTATATATATCTTTCAGTAGAAGTGTTCATTGCTTGCTTTAAGTAGTATCGAAGATATATTTTTAGGAGTCATTTTCTAATTTATCCTGAATTCCCTTCTAGGGTGATTGGCTTGTTGCCAGGCCTTCCCCTGTTCTAGTACTGGAAGTCCTGTCTCAGGAACGCCCTTTGTCACAGGCAAAATACGACAATGCTCACTTGATCCCTCATTTCCCCTTTTTACATCAGTGACTTTCTATTTAAGTGATATTATAGCTCGAAAGCTAAGTTACCCTAATTGACAGATCTGTCAGTTGCGGTTCTTGACTTGTTGGCGGCAAACCAACAGCAGAGGCAGCAACACCTGGGTACTTGTTAGAAATAGATATTCAGGCTCAGAGATATTCAGGCCTCAGCCCAGACCTGGGAATCATAAACTCTGAGGGCGGGAATCAACAATCTGTTTTTGTTGTTGTTGTTGTTTTATATTTTTTTATTTTTTAATAAACATATAATATATTATTAGCCCCAGGGGTACAGATCTGTGAATTGCCAGGTTTACACACTTCACAGCACTCACCATAGCACATGCCCTCCATAACCCCACCACCCTCTCCCTACCCCCCTCCCGCCAGCAACCCTCAGTTTGTTTTGTGAGATTAAGAGTGTCTTATGGTTTGTCTCCCTCCCTATCCCATCTTGTTTCTTTTCTTCTTTTCCTACCCCCCCCAACACCCCACATTGCATCTCCCATTCCTCATATCAGGGAGATCATATGATAGTTGTCTTTCCCCGATTGACTTATTTCACTAAGCATGATACCCTCTAGTTCCATCCACGTTGTCGCAAATGGCAAGATTTCATTTCTTTTGATGGCTGCATAGTATTCCATCAACAATCTGTTTTATCAAAACTTCCAGGTGAGGGCGCACCTGGGTTAAGCTCAGTTGGTTAAGCAACTGTCTTCAGCTCAGGTCCTGATCCCTGAGTCTCAGGATCAAGTCCTGTATTGGGCTCCCAACTCCACGGGGAGTCTGCTTCTCTCCTGACCTTCTCCCCTCATGCTCTCTCTCACTGTCTCTATCTCAAATAAATAAATAAAATCTTAAAAAAAAACAAAAACAAACTTCTAGGAGATTCTGAAATAGAATACATTTTTGCAACCACCAAGTTTCTAGGAAGAGGATTATTTTTGATTCAACTAAGTTTCTAACATCTTGGCTTCATCATTGTTGGATGTTGTGATAGCCAAAGGAGCATAGAGAAAATAGAGTGAAAGAAGCAGTGTGTGAAGAATTATAAGACAAAAATGAGGGCTCCTGGGCAGTTGGTTAAGCATCTGTCTTTGGATCAGGTCATGATCCCAGGGTCCTGGGACCGAGTCCCAGATAGGGCTCCCTGTTCAGCAGGAAGTCTGCTTCTCTTCCTCTGTGTTCTCTCTCTCTCTCTCTCTCTCTCAAATAAATAAAATCTTTTAAAAAAAAGATGAAAATGATTAAGGATGAAAACTTAGGTTAGCAGGTCAGAGATTTTCTATTTTATTGCTATGCTAATTTTAAGTCTGGTGCCTTACAGGGATATGACCTCAACTTCTGAAAGAAAGGCAAATGCCTAACAACAAATTTATTGACAGCAGCCTCTATATGTATCAATTATAAAATATCTACCAAGCTCTTTCTAGTTGTATTGTGGGGTATGTATATATACTAAGGGGATATAACATATCCCCCTGGCTTTTAGAATCTAAGACTAACATGGTCAGACATTGATAGAGATTGTCAAGGTCACTTTTTTCAACCAAGAACATCCCTGAAATATTAAGTTATGAACCTTATACATAGTTGATAAGACATGCCAGGGTTTCCAGGGTTTCTGTCCTCGAACAAGCCCCTTCTTGTGGACTGAAAGAAAAGAATGAAGGCAAACTGGTAAAGAAAGAAAAAAAAAAAAGACCAACTCTAATCCTTTCCTTCAAGTAGAGAGAGAGCTTGTCTTCTGAGGGAGAATCTCAGTCAAGCTATAAGACCAGAGTCTCTGAACAGTTATAGAAATGAGTGTGTCTGGAAGCACTGCCACTGTGCCCCTAGAGAACCTTGCAAAACTGGTAGCCCACAGCTCAGATCGAACACAGAGAAGATTTGGGCCTACACAGGATTTTACACACACACACACACAGAATTGCTAATGCTTAAAATTTGGAGATTTTAAATAAAACTTTTTGGCTTTTATCAAAATAAGAATGAAATCTCTGGTAAAACTGGACAACTGTTTCTAAAACGACAGAACTGACTGAAGTGGTATAATAAACTAGCCCTTTCCTACGGAGCGTGCTCTCCAGTTTACCACAGCTGCTCATACGGTCTTTGTCAGCTGCCATGCTTCACTCGTTTACACCTTCTGCCTTTACTGGTGTTTGCGGGGGGGTGGGGGGGGTGGTGTGCGTGTGTGCGCCTGACTATTGCCTGGTTTTATGTCTGTTTCTACTCGGTGAGATCCCATTTCAAACTAGAGAGGTCCATTTTGAGGTCAACGACATTTTGGAGACATAAGGTTCGGAAGTGTAAGTAGATCTCCGCTTTGGTTGGCCAACTCTTCGATCTCCGCTTTGGTTGGCCAGCTCTTCCATCCTACCTACCTCGTCAGGGGTCTGGACAGTTTCTGCTCCTGAGAGCAGTTCTTGCTCCTAGCCTCCTGAGCTTCAGGGGTCTCTGGTGTCCCTCCTGCTTGGCCTCTTCCTCCACCCCTGCCTCCCCCTAGCTAGCTGAACTTACAGCTGCCTAACCCAAGAGTCAGTCCTTCTTTGCTCTGGTCCTAATCATCACTTCCTTTTGAGGGCTTCTGCAACTATGTGCTTACCTGGCAACTTCCTTCCTTAGCTTCTTACTCCAAAATTCTAATCAGTGATAGGAATAACCTAAATTGCTGATAAATTATCCTGTGAAAGTTAATCTAACGTTACCCTCTCAAATCATAGATGCTCCTAAAAAATGGCCATTCCCAATGAAACTAACTGGTCCTAATTTCCAGAGGCAAATCCAAATAGAGTCTGTCTCAAATACATTTCTTTGAAATAATTTATGTTTTAACCTGCATGTGATATACATGGCACAAAGTGAGTTCAACAGATAATCATTATCAGTGTCTCAATCTACCCCTGATGTAATTGCCTCAAAGAGATCATCTTTGAGATAAAATGCTTTGAGAAGCATTTCCAAAGTTGCTGTTTGGTATTTTGTTTTGTGAGTTTTTGAAATCTCTTGCTTTCTATAATTTCTAATATGTGCAAGGCATGGAAAATCTAGTTCAAATACTGTAAAGGGAGAAAGAATTAAGAGTTTCATTGGACGTTAAGAGTTTCACTGAGGTCACTATAGTACAGAATATGCCACGTGTTTTGAAAAGTACAGGGAATCACTTTTTGCATGGTACTTGCACTGTTGGAAGCATGATAAAATCAAAGTTTGCATTACAACTCCTCTTGCTCATCCTCCTCAAAAAGAGAAAATCCATTGCCTCCTCTCCCCATCGTATTAGTGCCAAATCACTCTTGAGTATACAAATTTTACCATATTTATTTCTTCACCTCCAGTGAGTAGCCCAGGGTCTGACATATGAGGGCTCTTTCAGGTCCAGCCCAAAAGTTTCAGGGCTAAGACCAGAGTGCAGATGAAAACCTTATGTCATCCAGGTGAATACTGACATGTTCTACCTCAGGCTTCACCTAGCAACCCCACAGCCTGCACCCCAGGGATTGCCCCTGTGACCTGAAGGGTAAGGGATCCACTCGCCTGTGTAAGGGGTAAGAAAGAACCTCGAGGGCAGGCCAGAAGCTGCTCCCCAAGCCAGGATTTTTTGGGTGGTGATTGGATCCACCCAAATCAGGTAGCCTGTGGGGGAGGTACCCCTTCTCCCCACCCTCATTTTGTAAGCTCAGGATTTTAGGCAGTTTAAAGCCCTGCCTATGCCATCCCAGCAGAGGGGAGGGAGGGAGGGAATTTGTTGAGGGAAGGGCTTTGTCTGCTTAGGTGATTTGATGAAGCCCAGGTATGAACAAACTAACCTCTTCCTCTGGTTTCCAGATATAGGCTGTGATCTCCTTCTACCTCTCTTCCTTCCTTCCTTCCTTCCTTCCTTCCTTCCTTCCTCTTTCTTTCTTTCTTTCTTTCTTTCAGGAGAGAGAAAAAGAGCAGGAGCAGGGGCAGGGGAAGGGAGAGATGAGAGGGAGAGAGAATCTTAAGCTGGCTCCACACCCAGCACGAAGCCCAAGGAGAGACTCGATCTTACGACCTTGAGATCAGGACCTGAGCTAAAATCTAGAGTCGGATGTTTAGCTGACTGAGCCACCCACCTGGCAACACACACAGACACATGCACACACACACAAACTTGTAAGTTCTGACTCTGTATACAGGCCTCCGAGGTACCCATTCCAGCTCTCACTTCCCTTTCCTATCTTTCTCACTTGCTCATTTGGTTATCAAACTCTCTCAAAACTTTTTTACAAGGGATGCCTGGGTGGCTTAGTCAGTTAAGCATCTGCCTTCGGCTCAGGTCATGATCCCAGGTCTCTGGGGCGAAGTCCCACATCTCATATTGGGCTCCCTGCTCGGCAGGAAGCCTGCTGCTTTCTCTGCCTGCCACGCCCCCTGCTTATATTCTCTCTCTCTCTGGCAAATAAATAAAAATATTTTTTGAAAAACACCTTTTTTATTAACAAGATCAACAAATTAAAAAAATAGACTTTTGTGTTGGTGGCTTGTGAGATGTGAAGACCTCAAAAATATAGTATCCAATGCAGAGGTCATTCTTGCCTGGGTCTCATAGTGTGGTCCTGTGCTCAATAAAGGTTAGTTAAATTAATTTAAATCCATCAAAAAGAAACCACCAGTAATAATTTATAAAAAAAAACACTTGTGGGGTTTATTTATTTATTTATTTATTTTTGGTCACGAGGCACCTCTTTATACTTCAGAACGTCCGCGTATTTAAGAGGAAGCAGCCGTTCTGCTCACTTGCTAACAAGCCTGGGTGAGACTTAAATTCACACATGGAGGAAGGATGTAAATTGTATATAATTCTGAGTCTCTAATTTACAGGAAAACATGATAAGCATCTTTGGGTCATAATATTAATTCCTGTCACCTGAGAGGAAACTTAAATATCTCAGCTTTAGTTGTCCTATTGGGTAATGAGGTTTGTGTCTAGGAGAATAAATTTCTTACCTAGACCATGTAACTTAGCTGCTCTGTTTTGCTATCTGGAATTCAAGTTGTTGATGTTTTCTGGAATCTTTTCTTATGCTATACAGAATGTTAAAAGTATTTGCAGGGGCACCTGGGTGGCTCAGTGGGTTAAAGCCTCTGCCTTCGGCTCAGGTCATGATCCCAGGGTCCTGGGATTGAGCACCGCATGGGGCTCTCCGCCCAGCGGGGAGCCTGCTTCACCACCCCCCCACCTGCCTCTCTGCCTACTTGTGATCTCTGTCAAACAAATAAATAAAATCTTTTAAAAAAATAAAAAATAAAATAAAAAGTATTTGCAGTGTTTTTGCACAAGGATGAGGGCCACAGATGGGTCACTCTGAATACTGACAACTTTTCTCTTGTTCTCAACTAAAACCCCATCCCACAAAGTATTAGCAATCTGTTTTGATGCCAAAGTCAAATACTGACAGTTGCAATGATGAATATTTGCTACAGGATACTAGCAGAAAAACTGCACAGAAATGCAGATCCAAACCATCTCAAACCTTTTTCTTCCCACTGAATAGCACCCATTACTTTTGACTTGTGACATATATTGTTCTTAGAGGGTCACTGGTTGTAGAATGCAAAGAAATCTGAGTCAACCTTTGGGGAACATTAGAAAAAGTAAATCATTATTCCAATTTCCCATCTTTTGGGAACAAAGGAAAGAAATAGGAAAGGGAAGGGAGGGAAAGGAAAGGAAAGTAGGAAGAAAAGGAAAGAGAAAGAAGGGAAGGGAGGGGAAGGAAGGAAGAGAGAAAGAAAGAGAGAAAGGGAAGAAAAGACAAGACCTGTAGTTTACTTTTACCATTTTGCACAAGAGGTTATTTGAGAGCTGTTGATTTTTCTTTTCTCTCCTCCTCCCAAAATGATTCCAGTAACATAATACTCAGCGTAAATGGATGATTGGACATACATGATTGACTCTAGCTCAGGCTATGTTTAGTTTCTTTTAAAGTCAAAATTTTTAAGATGCTATCTTCAAACGTGCATAATAAATCATGACCAGTCTGAATTAGCTGAAGAGGCAAAAAATGAATTAGATGAAGAGAATGTATACAGGTCTTTTATTTTAAAAAAATCAAAATTTTAACAATAAAAAATAAATGAAGAGCATATGCTTCTGAGCCAGACTGTCTAAGTTCAAACCCTTGTGCTCCACCTGGCGGCTCTGCCTTTGGGCAAGTTCCCAAATCTCTCCATCCCTCAATTTCTTCTCAAGATGGGGATAAAAATGGTGTTCCCCTCTTAGGTTTCTATGAGAATTGAATGAATTCATACCTGTAAATGTTTTAAAAGTGATTCAATAATCACTAGCTGTAATTGTTATTCATTCATTCATTGTTTTCTTTTAATAAATATTCGAGTGTTTTTCTCATGCCAAGTGTAAGTGCAAGAATTTAGCAATGCACAAACCTGATTAAAGATGTAACTTTACTATATTCAAGACATCATGAGATGTCTCATAAACCGTGATGGATATTTATCAGCCTTCTCATCCTCAGTGGTTTAGTATATATAGAACCTTGCACAAAATAGCTGCTTAATAAATGTTGGTGGAATCAAGTATGAATCCGTGAGTCATTGCAGCACAACATAATAAGCACTTAATTTAGGATTGGGAGTTGCAATGTCAAGTCCCAGTTTCTGCCCTAGAGCACTATGTGACTGAAAAATTTTAATCTGAAAACTAGGAAAGCCATACCAAGAAACCACTAAGATTTCTTTTGATCGTGATTCTACCAGGTAACTGACATGAGGTACTATTTGTCGACTGGTTATAGTTCTGTTTTTCCTTTTTTTTTTTTTTTTTAATTTATTTACTTGTCAGAGAGAGAGGGAGAGAGAGAGTGTGAGCACAGGCAGACAGAGTGGCAGGCAGAGGCAGAGGGAGAAGCAGGCTCCCCGCCGAGCAAAGGAGCCCGATGTGGGACTTGATCCCAGGACACTGGGATCATGACCTGAGCCGAAGGCAGCCGCTTAACCAACTGAGCCACCCAGGCGTCCCTAGTTCTGTTTTTCTTAAATGTAATGAACCTTTCACTTTAGAATAGTTTTAGATTTACAGAAAAGGTGCAAAAAATATTACAGAGGGCACCTGTACACCCTGCATCCAGTTTTCCCTTACTGTTAACATCGCACAGTGTCATAGTGCATTTGTCAGAACTAATGAACCAATAGTGACACATTATTATTAACTAAAGTCCATGTTTCATTCACATTTCCTAAGTTGTTACCTAATGTCCCTCCCTTTTCTTTGCTCCAGAATCCTAACCTGGCTACCACATTATATAAAGTCATCACATCGTGTCTCCTTAGACTCATCTAGGTTTGACAGTTTCTCAGATGTTCCTTGTTTTGATGACCTTAACAGTTTTGGGGACTATCAGTCAGGAATTTCATAAAATGTCTTTAAATTTAGGTTTGTTGAATGTTTTCCCCATGGTTGGACAGGGGTTGTGAGTTTGGGGGAGGAACTATAGAGGTAATTCATCTCACATCTTACCAAAGGTATATGTTATTAACATGAACACCTCCTGAAGATTCTATTTTTCTGGTTGGATAAAGAATTATGTGTAATTGGTAATTTAATGTACCATATTAAGAAAAATTTCTTGACTAGATGTAATTTTCTAGGCAATGTCTAACATAGTTGATTCTCTTTAAATACAGTATAATCTTAAAATACACTTACCTTACTTTTTCCATGAAAAAGTTCCCTCACCACTGATAAATGAAAAGAAACTGAAAAATCCATGTCCTGTTATAAATTAATAATAATCCTACCTATGGATACAAGATTTATATATTAAAGTGAAAAATATAACTGTTTGTATTTCTTTCAAATTAACTGCAAAATTGAGAAAATAACAGATTTGTGCTCAGCTATGAGGTCAAAAAGCAGAAAGACCAGAAGTTAGGCTTTTTGATACTAATTCCCCTAAACCTGTCTCATGCAGACGACTTGCCTTGAGAAATGTTAATACTTCACTAAGCCCTAGGCATAGAGAATCTGGCATTTCTAATCTTGTGGCATCCTTGGTCTAAATGTACATTATCCTCAGGTTAGAAAAAGAATACTGATGTAGCTGTTATAGGGATTAGAAGCTCTATGGTTTTGTTTATTCTATACTTTTCTTATGAATTTCACTATAAATAGGAAAATTGGTTTAGGATTACTATGATCTATGCTACACACAGTTTTCAGATCAAGACATAAAATAAATGTAGTCAATCCAGAGGAGAAGTTGTTAGAAGTTGGGTATTACAAGGGATATCCTTCCTTGGGTTTAAATGAAATAAATACCTAGAGTATCACACTGGCTCCAGCACACTAAATTACAATATATATCTATATTTACGGTTGTCACTCCCCACGGAGCTGATCATAAGACTAGTTTAGTAGTTTTAGCTTACTTCTCCTTGTCACCTTACTTTGTAACCGTATCATGTGTCACAGTCATGGCCAAGAGTATCATCCACAATATTTTTTTTAATCCCTGATGTTTTCGAGCTATAAAACACTTTGTCCTGACTCACCATATTCTATTTCTATGACCTTGGAAATGTCCTTAATTTCTGGAATTTCCTCATTTGTACAGTTTGTGTGAAGGTTAAATGAAATTTTATATAAAACACTTAGCAAATTAATTGGACACTTGTTATTTATTCATAGACACATATGCCTATGCTTTCAATCATTTCTGGTTTTGTTGGGAGCAATAAATAGGTACTAGACTATCGTAGTCATTGCATTTGATGCCATATCTCAGAAATATTTTCTAGCTTATCTGATAATTTTACATAGGCACCTCAAGAGATAAGTAAAAATTAATCGGGAAATGGACCTGTCAATGTTGAAGAGAATAAACTTGGGATTAGAGTAATTTTATTTATTTTTCTCTAGCCATGAAAAGCTGATGAGCAGACTCTTTTTACATGGTTGGAGGATATTCAAAACACTAATGGAGGCTTACTTGATGATCTTAGTAGTTAAATAAGTGATTAAACATGTATGAAATGTCAGGCAAGGGAAATAAGATCCAGATGAATTGTTTTATACAACAGTCCTCAACAAGAGCCCATTTTTCTTCTTATTGACTAGTGTTTCTGATGCCATATTTGGGAAAGAAGCTATAACCAATCTCACCTAAACTCCCACCTTTATATCTGGATCAAAGGAGATATCCAAGTTAAAGGGGATCCTGTAACTGCAATCAACTCTTGATAATGTGATCTAATAAGAAGTAAGCATTTATGAGGACAACATTTCATTGCAGGAAGACCACTGTCCCTTGTAACCACTGCCTAATTCGTTTATTATGAACTTTTCCCTGTGGTGTTAATGACCATGGCAGCATCTGGAATGAAAAAAAGTTCCAAGAGCAGGTGTAGCTAAAGAGACAGCCTGGGAATATTTTGAATAGGAGGTTAAGAACCAGCCAGCTGGGAGACACAAAGTAAATAGTAGAAAGGTAGGAAGGTTAGGAGCATTAGAGATCCTTTGCAATTTGTTATTGGATATGACAAACATTGCTGATGGTAATTGGTAATTGTCATCTTCAGAATGGGAGCTGTGTATGCCCAAGTGAAGTCAGGATAAAGGACTTTTGCTTTAGAGCTTGACCTCTCCAGATTTAGAATTGGACTTTGGAGCCAGAAGGATTATAACGTTCCAGTACATCAACACATCTGTGGTCATCAGACTCTTAGAACAATGATGTGACATTAACATGGGGCGATCAGTCTGTGAATTTCTTGTAGAGTGGCCATTGATGTTTGAAAACTACGTAACAAACTCTCTGAACACAGCCCGGTACAGAGCATGCATTTAATAAATATGCCAGACCAGAATTTTTGCACCCAGCATTGAATATACAACTCTTTGTAAATAGGACAGTGATTTTCTAAATCGTTGATCTGAACAAACCCTTATGTTATCAGGTTCCATTTTTTTTCTTTCTTTGCACAAGCCTATAGAAAATGATCAGTACTTATGTATTAATTAAAGAAATAAATGTAGAAGAAAACTAGAAAGATGAGTAATAAAGAAAAATAAAAATATCTTAAAAGTGTTTATCCTCTATTTTTTAAAAAGCCATCTGTGTAGAAATAGAGGCTTACAATGTACAAGGCATTGTAAAGACTAATTTACTAAGGCCATATGTTAACAAGAGACATTTGTGAGTATGTTTATTTGCCCCACAGGAAAAAAAAAATTGTAAGTGTGTTTGGGTGTATTTTTCAGAATCGTCTGCATGTTTTTATCAATGTAGGCAACTACACGTGGCCACCTATGCAAATTTCTTCATGAGATGATTGACTCATAGTCAAGAGGCAGCAATTGCTGGCTGCTCTTATCCTTATTAGCAGAATGTAATATTAGTGATACATTTCCAAATAGGGAAAGATAATACCGCTGTTTTCCGCTTCTTTCCTGTGCTATTTTGAATGCAGACAGTACCGCAGAGACACCAGCAGTATCGACCACAACTGTGGAAATTCGCAAAAGCAGTGTTATGACAACTGAGATCACCTCCAAAGTGGAAAAAAGCCCCACGACAGCCAGCGGCAATAGCTCATGTCCTTCCACGGAGACTGAGGAAGAAAAGGCAAAACGGCTTCTTTACTGCTCGCTCTGCAAGGTTGCCGTCAACTCTGCCTCTCAGCTGGAGGCGCACAACAGTGGTGAGATGCAGTGATTTCTCTTCTGTCTCAACAGCTCTGCAATTATCTTCCTCTGAATGGATTAGATCGTTTGCAGCAGGGGACAAAGGGGTGGTGGAAAACTGGCAATTATTACATGGAAGTCATCAACCATTAAAAATTAAAAATGACACGCAAAGTGTCATTTGCATGGGCACAAGAGAGGACTTGTGGGGCTCCTTAATGTGCTTGTGTTTATGGATGTGTGTCTGTGTGTGTGTTTGTGTGCGCGTGTGTTATTAAACATTAGGAGATAAAGTACAATATAATTCTAAAGTATAAGCTTTGCATTTATTTGATTTCAAAACTGCTATGTACTCCCATGCATTGGCTTCTAAATGATGTTTTCTAAAGTTTTGTCAATATTATAGCTGCAAAATTTGGTTCCATAACTCTA
Organism: Mellivora capensis; assembly: GCA_004024625.1. Classification (NCBI taxonomy): domain Eukaryota; kingdom Metazoa; phylum Chordata; class Mammalia; order Carnivora; family Mustelidae; genus Mellivora; species Mellivora capensis. The sequence goes on from PISX010009088.1 coordinate 36,398, forward strand.
TGTCTTTTAGCTAAAACCTCTCCATAATGGTTTTTATGGCAAATGACGCTGTTTGGCTTAAATCTATATTGCCTGGACAATTAAATGTAGAGTGTTTATTATGGGCAACCACTGAGGTGTGTTCTCTACATGGAATATTTTATTTACTCTTTGTGACAGCCTAAAGATACTATTCTTGCTATTTGATTGAGGCTCAGGCCAGGCACATGACCAACTAAGTGCCTGAGCCATGATTTCAACTTAGGTCTTTCTAACTTAAACACTAAACTTGAACATATCATAACAGAACATACTGATAAGCCAGGATGAAATGTTTCCCAATATACTTCAATTCTATCCATCTATTGTATATCTACATCTATAGAAAGATATTATATAGGGTATTATATATCTATACCTATACCTATCTATTTGGATAAGTAGATGCAAAAAGAGAGCCCAGATCTATATATTTATATCTATATATCTAAATTATATATTTATATCTATAATTAAATTATATATAGATATATAGATGCAGATAATTGATAAAATCTCCTGCCTGAGATTTTAGACAGCCCTTTGGCCCTAGATTAGATTTCCTCTAAAAGGCTGGGTTCATTGCCAGGACCCTGTCAGCAATCACAATAGGAACAGAATCATTTGTAAATCATACCCTGGGTTAATATTGCAGCTTTATGTTGTCTGTCACTGGCCAATCACTGAGCTGCACGGTAATGCTCAAGTATTGACTTCAGTATTCTACGGGAGTAATTGCAGATAGAGAGCAATTCCTTCAACACACTTCTTCCCCCCTGCATGCAACATTAGCTGTCGTCCGGGAGTTCATGAGTTCAGCGGCTGAGAAACACAGAAAAAGATCTGGCCCCAAGTCAGAATCTATACTGTGCAGACGTGCCTCATGTTTTACTCATGCAATTACATTATTCAGGGATGCCAGTTAATTGGAGAGCAAAAACATCATTGAAAGTCCATTTATTTCTCAAGAATTCTTGATCATTCTGCATAGTGACAGGGAAACGCATTCATTTTGAGGGGGGGGAATCCGCTTTGACAGATAAACAAACCATACCTTTGAGGCTGGAGTTAATTTATCAAGAATTTGGATGTCCTTCCTGAAGTCTTATCAGAAACATCTGATTAAGAAGCAAAGAATTCTTAGTTATTTCATTATGTCATATCAGGTCAACACTTTTCATACTCCAATTCTATAATCCTTATCTCTGCTTTGTGTGTGGGAAATATCCATAAAGCTTTAAAAGCACATCCACCCATATCACTTTCAGATATATATGTATTCCCTATATCCAGGGATTCTGATTTATTATATATCCAGGCCTGGAAGTGACAGTGTTTGGGAAAAGAAAAGAAGCAAAAACAAAAAACCTCACAAGTGTTGCGCAGGCAGAGCTGAGAACTACTGGAACCATCTTATCTGAGAGTTTAAGGTGGTAAATGTGCGTAACCTTATAGGAATCCCTTGATAGGGGTGTCCCCTCCAAACCTTCAGTCTGGTCAGTGAACTATAACCTGCCCCCTTCTGCCTAAGCTTGGTTTCTTTATCCCTGCATTTCCCTTCCTACATCAGAGATTTTTTTCCAGGGTCCAGGCCCGGTGCTTATTTTCGGCCTCCCATGAGACTTGCACTAGCCAATTGGGCCAGAACTGGAGGTGGCCAAGGAAGAAGAGAAGATACACAAGCAGATTCTCTTTAATCCCCTCTGTGCACCATTTTTGATCTGCAAATCAGCTCTCTTTTGTAACTGAAGCAGCGGTGGGCAGCTCATTGTGTCTGAGACGTCCTCTACCTGTGGATGGTGAATGCAGTCATTTCCACAGTCAGACAACTGCCCCTTGTGCCCTGGTTCCTGCATCTTTGCCTTCGGATCCCATGTGGGGAAACCCAGGGGAGGGGGATGTAAAGGAGAGAGAATCTCTGTAGGTTCACTCACCTGTCACAAAAAGAGTAGCTGTTGTAGGAGACATCCTAAGATTAGTGTGGTGTGTTTTAGTTTGGGTTCCATTAGAAGCAGACTCTGAGACCAGGATTTGAGAGCAAATGGCTTTTAGGCGAGGCCAAGGGCACGGGTCAGGAAGTGGGAAGGGGGAACAGGGAAGGGAAGCAGCCAGCAACCTGTGCATCACTAGGCAGTTACCAATGTGGGCAACTGGAACTCACCGAACAAAGCCGTGACACGACAGGGCTCCCACTGCATTTCGCTGTTTTAAAAATAAAAATGTCCAGTGGAGAATGACAGAATGACAGAATGAAGTTAGCTCAAATTCTGTCACTTCATCTTTACAATCAAGGTGTTATCATCTCATTGTTCACTTATGATCTATTGTTTACATTAAAAATATAGAGTACGGGACGCCTGGGTGGCTCAGTTGGTTAAGCAGCTGCCTTCGGCTCAGGTCATGATCCCAGCGTCCTGAGATCGAGTCCCACATCGGGCTCCTTGCTCGGCGGGGAGCCTGCTTCTCCCTCTGCCTCTGCCTGCCACTCTGTCTGCCTGTGCTCGCTCTCTCTCTCTTCCTCTCTCTCTGACAAATAAATAAATTTTTAAAAAAATTAAAAAAAAATATAGAGTACCACCCGGGCTGAAGGCATGAACTGCAGCCTTTGTGAGCTTGAATGATTTCAAACGGTTAGGGAATCGCTAATAACACAGGAGACTGTAGCCAAATTCCTGTGTGTCTGTGGCCCACGGTGTAATGGAGAGGTCTACACATTAATTTCCATGTAGCATATGATGTTTAGTATAGGGTAAGTTAGACAATGGGCTAATTTAATATAAGCTAAAATCTCAACAAGAAAAACACTGCTTGTGTAGGATATAGACAAATTGTGTTCTAGGACACAGTCCTTTATCATGGACATTGGTTAGAGTTGCCAGTTCATGGTGCTGCTGGAAAGTAGACTGTCTGTTTTAGTCCATTTAATTATTTTCTAGTTCTCTTTCATGGACCCCTGCATTACCTGTACCCACAGCAGACCACAGTCACTGCCTGTAGGCTCCACTGCCCCCACACTCAGCCCCCACCTCCCCAGTGTCACTAACAGTTCTCTGCTTGCTTTCAGAGGTAGATATTAGGAAACCATTAGGAAGCAAAGATTGTGCTTTTTTCAGGGAACTCGGTTTGAAGGCCAATTTTGTTCAGAAACGACCAGGCTGTAGGGTGGGGAGATGTGTCCTTTGCATCTACATTGTAATTCTAAGTATTTCTCTCCTTTTTTTCCCCCTTCCATATGCATGGAATAAGGTCTTTAGTTCTCAATGTAGAGTTGTACATTTTTGGTTTTTCTTTTGAATCGTAAACCAATTTTGAGATTATAGCTTCCATCACACACAACCTCTTGCATGTCACAATGCAATGAGCTAGAAGCGATCAGACCATTTTTACCTCAGATCCACAAATAACAATTCTGTGTGAACCTGGGCAAGTCGACTGTCCTCTTTGGACCTCTCTCCCTCTCTCTTTAATGGAGCTAAGAAGCCCTATGGCACCTTATAAGGATGAATTATTATGGCACGATTATTAGTGCCACACAGTTGCTGCTAGCATTATTTGGGGATCGGTTGTGTTATTTCATTTGCTTTCTCTTTTATTTTTCACTGAATTTGCAATTAATGGATTTATATTCCATAACATTGGAATGCAGGATTTAAATATGAGCATTCCTGCTTTGCATTTTTTTTTTTTTTGAATTTGAGAGAAGTAGATATCATAGCTTACTAGCATGATTCACAAAACAGTCTAAGAATGTTTAAAACAACTTAGGAGGATATACTCTTTTCAAAAGATCTGGAAGTCTCCTTTTAGTTGTATGTTATAGACACAGATAATACAAAAAAAAAGTTTTGTCTTTTTCTTGAAAGAAATCTCCCCAAAACATTCTACTAAGTAATGCTTTGCTTAGCTGATTTTGAAGGTTTTCTCTACGTAATTAAAAACCTGTAAAATGTTTTATAGTTAGTGCTTATTACGAATTTGGGTAAATTTTTCTGGCAATAACTAGAAGTGGTAACATTTGATAATTTTCATTAAGCTCATTTGAGCTTTTCTATCCCTAGGCAGGGCTTATTCTATCCCTCACTAAATTTTAATCTACAGAAAAGGCACTTATCAAAGGATAGACTTTACTAACTTTTAGAGATTTCTAAATTTTTGCTTAAACAAAACCAACACTGTTAAGAAGGAGAAGAGAACTAAAATTTACTGAGCGCTCATGGAAGTGCCAAAAGTAATCCTTAGAACAATAAATGCATTTAATGCAACACTTCAGTAGAGCAAATAATTTCCTTTTTCACAGCTGAGGACACTGAAGCACAAAGAAATGTAAACCACACAGCTAATGGAGGCAAACCCCAACTCCTACCATTCCAGAGTCCGAGTTCACAGTGCTCTTGACAAATATGTGTTCATTGCTCTTTATTCATACCCAATACTTGAGCTGTATCTACTGTGGGTCAGGCACTAAGAATACAGTATGAGTAAACCCGGGGCGTTGCCTTCAAGAAGCCCAGGTCTAATCCGTGCTTCTGTGTTCAGGAAGAGAATTAGGTAAAGACTTGTTACATCAAGACATCTGTTTCACGTTTCAAGTGAGAAATTCATTTAAGCCAGTCAGCTGTGGTCAGTGTTCATGGCCTTATTACTATTAAGGTCCAAAGATTATCTGCCACTCCTGTTCAGCTTCTTCTAGGGTAATGGTAAGCCTCCCAATTACAGAAGATATTGGGTGGATCAGGAGTCCCTCCAGACAGTCAGAATAAGAGCCGTTCTCCTACTGACTGCTTCTTAAGCATTGATGAGCCAAACCAGCCCAGGAGTGCTTCTCACTTTGATTGAAGAAGCTGTATGGAAAAGAAGTATTTTGATAAAATCACCTGTTTGGGTAAAGAAGGTTGGACAACCATCTAGACACACACACACACACACACACACACACACAGTGAGACAAAGAAAAAAATATATATATATATATTTGTATATAGATCTTGCTCCGTAGAGCATTTTTCACCATACACTGACTTACACCATCTGCAGAGTAAAAAGTATTTGTGTCTATTTTGCAAAGGGCAGGTGGAGGGGGCTTGCAAACTGAATGGGGAAAGCAGAGAGGCCTCCCCACCAGCTCCATATTTCAAGCCCTCCAGTCTACTTACAAGGTGTCGACCTTTTTCTCTTTCCTTAATATGTTTGGATATGAACATTTTCATAGATGTGCATAAGAATACGACCTTCAACGTGGGGAATCTATGTTGTAAGAATATACATTTTTTAATATCGGATTCGGTAAAGTTACAATCATTCTAAAAGAGAGAAACGCGACTATGAATCTGTTTCTTGTATTCATCACCTCTTATTTAAGGCGATGGTCACTGGCACTGACCTAGTGTGCCCCTCAATGTGTTTTCCTCATTAATAGTCAATGGTTCTGGAAGGCTGGTCCAGGAATCAGAAAGTTAAGAATCTTATTTTTTATGCCTCCAGAACTGATAACAATCTAATAAACACAAGTAGGAAAGAGAAACCACTGAAAAAAAGGGTTTAATGGCAGAAAGGACATAAATGATGATGAGAGAAAATTTCATAGCAAAACCATATGGCTAAGTGATAAAAGTAAAGAGTAGTTATCAACACTAAGAAAAAGAAAATCGTGAACAAAATTTTGAGAGAAAACTCCCATTCATAAACTACCAGGCTAAAACAAACAAACAAACAAGTGTTAATAACGGGAGTTACACTCGTCATGAGTGAAGGTCCAGAGATGTTATCGGTTTATTAAAAAGAAGCTTTTGTGTTTAGTGTAACTTCTTAGCCTTTCACCGCTTATCTTCTTGGTCATTTGTTTTTACATTTGAAATTGAGTTATGACCAATCAGTTTGGGCTTTACTATCCTAATGGGGCTTTTTTTTTTTTCTTTCAGGCTTCAAGATCTTTATACTCTTCCTCTTCCTTTTTGAACCTAAAACACATAGCCAAGAAAGCTTGTTTGTATTCTGTTTAGAAAGTGGGTCTTTAATTAGTGCCACTTCTGTAAACACACCATGTTTAAGCTGATTACATTTGTTACACATCACCTCCGACTATACCTTGAGCAACTAAATCACTCTTCCTCATCTGCTATCATTTATGTCTTATTAGCATCGAGAGCAAGTGCAACAAAGTCACACCCATTTAATTTCATCTCGGGACTCTGGAGTGTAGGTGTTCTGTTAATGGTGCTGGTTTGATACGTGGGACATTGTAAAAACATGAGCAATTAATTATGTAAGGTGGCCAGAGCACATTGTCTTCCACGTTAAGCGTATCTCAGTCATAATCCCTGCAAGAACTGCTCTAAAACTAGGTATCACATTTTGTTACTGTGTCATTTCCTAAAGGCACATACTAGCTAAGATTAATTTTTCTTTCTTTTTTTCTAAATCTTCCTGGCAGGTACTAAGCACAAAACCATGCTAGAAGCTCGGAATGGAAGCGGGACTATCAAAGCCTTTCCTAGGGCAGGCGTGAAAGGCAAAGGACCAGTTAATAAGGGAAACACAGGTCTGCAAAACAAAACGTTTCACTGTGAAATCTGTGATGTGCACGTCAACTCGGAAACACAACTTAAACAGGTAGACAGCACATATTCTAGAAATGAAAGCAACAGATAGGGGACATCCTGATAAGCAAATGTGTGTGCTTCCTTTGTTCCCTTTCTTTCCTGTTTTCCTCTCCCATCCATCCATCCATCCATCCACTTATCTTCTTCTCACTGCCTTTATTTATTTATGCCTCGTTTAGTTGCCAAGGAAATAGTAAAATGTAATATTTTCTAAGTCCTTTCAGAAAATGTCTGAAGTGAGTTTGTTCTATTCTTTTTTCTGAAGAGTGGGAGGAAAAGGAGTATTAGATCTTTTCTCTACCAGGTTTCCCACTCAAAAGTGTTGATTTTCTTGAAAGGTCAAATTGCAATGTTCCATTTTTACTTGTTTAGATATTTACATGTTACAACTAATTTTATACTGTTCTATTATTTTATTTTATGTACTTTTATTACATGGTGTTGTACTGTATTGCTAAATCCTGCAGCTACCTGCTAAAGGGATGACTAATCCTATTGCATTCACTTTTACTGTGAATAGCCCTCCAAAGAGATCAGTTAGACGTTGCCAGCTAAAGGCCCAGCCCTCATATTGTGTTGTATTTTATATGCATGTGTGCAATATTGTACTCATTTTATGCACCTTCGTTATTTATCTTTAGAATTTAAGGGGCTGACATTTGGCTGTACAAATGTGAGGATAAATATTAGTATGGAAATAAATTCATGCCTGCCTGGGCATCTTTGTTTATTTGCACATAAAATTCCTTTAGACATTCCTTTCCTTTGTACACTTTTAAAAGGAGATCTGAACATCGATAAAGAGAAAGGCTGGGAAAACGAAGAGCCTTCTATTTGTTAAAAATATACTAAAATGGGTAACATAAAAATATATATCCTCAAGCCATCAGAACCCAAGGACAAATGTGCATGCCCTTTTGTTTTTGTCTCTGCAACTTGAATGAAATAACTAATCTTCTTCCTCAGGTTAAAACAGTATTTATGAAGGGGGGTTTAGGGATGGTTTTTTAAAACACTGTCATTTTTAATTGTTTTTAATAGCACATTAGCAGTAGAAGGCACAAAGACAGAGCTGCTGGGAAGCCCCCGAAACCTAAATACAGTCCTTACAACAAACTACAGAAGGCAGCACATCCTCTGGGGGTAAGAGTCATCATTGATTCCCAATCAACAGTGATCTTGAATGTCCCACTGTCTGATGAACTTGATTTTTTTGCTGTTGTTGTTGTCAATTATTAAGTGAAATAAATGGAAGGTACCTTAGTCATGAGGAACAATTGATTGGAAAGTCCCAACCCCCACTCCAACAATAGAATTATTGGTTTTGTGAGTTGTGTGGGTGGTTTGCCACGTTTAGCCACACTCTGGTAGCTGTATCTTTTGGAGTTGGGCTTTGGTTAATGACTGAGCATGGGGAAGGGAGTAAAGCCAAACTTTTGAGTCAAGTAAGTGATATCATGATATCTGGTCTTGCTGTCAGTGGATAATTTTAGGAAAGTTCAGTGAAAAAGAAGTTCTCGCCTCTCCTTTTTAATATCTTCAAGGGACAAAGCACTGGTGTTTTTGGTACCCTCAACAGTTTTCAATTTTGAATAGCATGGTCTCAAGGACATGACTGATTTTATTTAATTATTACACCAAGAATAATATCTGAGGCCTGGGGAGCCTCAGAGATGCCCTCTTTCCATTACCCCAAATACACCTTTTGATTAGTGAATATACTAGTATTAATGTCCTGACCTGGAATTTTTTTATTTTTTTTAGGAATTTAAGGGAAATCTGTGAAACCTGACAATCTCAAGCTAATATTTATGACCATGTGGTGGTTGTGGGGGGGGGGGGGGTTGTTGTTTCTTGTTTTTGTTTTCCTGGTTAAACTGACCATAGCTTTCATCAGGGAGACCCAGGGCTCAATGAAAAGTTAAGAACAACTGATCTATACAGTATGTGCTGAATTGTGCATTTTGAAACCTGTTTTCTTCAAAATAGATCTTATTAATAATCGGTGCTATTGTGTGCTGCTGGCACGTGAAAATATAGTTAAAGGAAAACTGCAATCATCTATTATGAGACCTCAGTAGGAGTTGACCCAATTAATTTAGTAGCATCACCCATTTTTATGCAAATGAAGTCACTTTACTCTTTTGTACAGAAGCAATTTTAGCTGCATTGAAAGGCTGTGAATTCCGCACAGAGCTGATGTTTCAGCACCACTAGTCATAACTTTGAGTGCTATTTCTGACCAGCATAGATGCAGCTTTCAACAATCAAGTGAATGGTTCTTAAATAAACAGGGAAGTCAAATTGTGTTAATGTCACCATCCAAAACCTCCTTCCTAGCTCTCACTGTGTTACTGTTTCCATAAATGGGAACATTCTGTAAGAACAGCCATCTTACTAATGCTGCTAGCCAAAGAATGAACTGGTTTTGTAGAGTAGAAGTGAGAGAATATTCTTACCATTTGCACAAAGAGGAAGCATAATATGGCAGATTTGGGGGAGGTAAGTTTCTTCCTTGAAAGTGAAATTTTGTTTTTTATTTCTCTTCATTAATACCTCACACCTTGCTGGGCTCCCCAGTTTATACACTTGGATAGCCTAATAGTAGCTGTCAGCATTAATAAATCTCCCTTTTAAAGTACCAATTCCGTGACAGTTCATGTGTGTGTGTGTACAGTAGAGTAAAAGTTCCATACTTTCTTCCTCAACATGAATACTTTCCTCACGTGGTGTATTTATGAAGAAAAATAAAATAAGGTTGCTGAGTACTTTTCTGGACCACCAGTCTAAGTGGGCCATCTTCAAGTGCTCTTCCAGCTCTTTCAAAGGAAAGATGTTCTACACTTTCCGTTATTCTTATTGACCTTCCCAAGTGTGATTTTTATCTTTGTAGTTGCTTCCTGCTACATTTTAAAAGCTGCCCATCATTCTGGATTCTATGGGTAGATGCCCAAACTCCTGTCCTTCTGTCTTTTTTTTTTTTTTTTTTTTTTTTGGTCTCTCTCTCCCTTACAGGTAAAATTAGTATTTTCAAAAGAACCTTCAAAGCCATTGGCTCCACGAATTCTACCAAACCCACTGGCAGCTGCAGCCGCCGCTGCCGCAGTGGCCGTGAACTCCCCCTTCAGTCTCCGAACTGCTCCAGCGGCCACACTGTTCCCGACCTCGGCACTCCCGCCAGCACTCCTGCGGCCAGCTCCCGGACCTATTCGGACCGCCCACACTCCTGTGCTGTTTGCTCCTTACTGAGTTCCAAATGGGAGTACTTGTACTGCAATAATTTTTCAAAAAACAAACAAACAACAACAACAACAACAACAAAAAAACAACAAAAGAGAACTATGCAGTGTTTATTTATAGTTTAAAGTCTATCTGAAGAGCCAGGACTTTTGATAGTGAATCGAAAAGATTATTAAAAAATAAAAATAAAAAAAGAGGGAGGCTTAGGGGTGGGAGGGGAGGGGTGGTATTTTCTCCAAATTAAAGCATTCCTCTTGAACACTGATTGTTTTAGAAGTGATCTCCAGCATTGACTTGTAGTGGTATCTAGAATTTCTGAAGCCTTTGTGACTGTGCTTTTGGGCACCTATTTCCCTCTGCATTGTCTTTCCTGCTTTATGAAACAGCTATACATTGTAAGGGCATTAACTGGTTCCAATGTATATATATAATAATTTACTCTGTAGATTAAGATAATATGAAAAAAGAAAAACAAAAAAGAAAAAAAACAAACAAAAACAAAAGCAACACTGTGAATAGTAGTACCCGTGCTGGTCCTCTTGCTATGACAGCAATTACTGGGTATTTATCCCAACAAAAGTAGATACAGTAGACGTCTTGTAAACAATAGTGCTGTGTCTCAATCTATGCCACTAGGTTATAAAGAATTGCAAAAAGGTAGAATGAACAACTATTTCATGCCAGTAAGCAGCCAAACGATACACAAAAACCAGAGGGTTCTGTGGAAGTCTTCCTGGTCCATATTCTCTTCCCCCATCCAGCTTATAGGTGACTTTAAGTTGAGGACAAGAGAGCAAGTTTTAAGCATGGAGGTGGGGGAGATATTAATAAAGGTCATTTCTTACAAAGTACTTTTTCCTCGCCCTGAAGCAGTGTTGCTGGAAAGAGGGAAAAAAAGCTTTGTAATGAAACTATATCTGAAAACAGGTAAACCCATGCATCGTGGGTGTTTAGAAAGAAATCAGTACAACTGTTCTGTTTAATGGATAAGAAATGATCATAACCTAAGATGATTGTGCAAAGTAAAGATTTTCCATGTTAGTACATATCCAAAAAAAAAAAAAAAACCAACAGAGAATATTGCATCCCTGCAATATCCCCTTTATATCATACCAGTAAGGTTATCTCTTAGGCAAAGGTTTCTGCTTTGAACATGATGATAGATGTTAGCTATTGTGGGCTTTTTCTTGTTTCTTTTTTAGATTTCCTACTGACATGATATGAACAATTAATATATATTTAAACACTAGTAAAACAAGAAAAATGAGTCTGAGGTGATTGCAGACCAATGATATAGTGTTGAAAAAATTCTAGTAAGATGCACTTGACCATGATTTCTCTAGTGGAGTTATGAAATACTGGCAGCCTTTGATAGTCACCAAAAGACTGAAAGGAGTTAATGTTTTACCTTTAAAACAAGATTTATCAGGGGTATATATAAATATATGTATATTGTATATATGTTAGAAAGATTAAGAGAATAACTTATAAAAAGAAATTCTATATAAAATAATTATATAACCATCCCATGTTACATGTTATCATTAAGTTGGTAACAAATGGCATAAAAATAGCTGTGCCTTTAATTTGTGATAAAGGCTGTTTGCTGTTTCCCATAGAAAGCTAACGTATACCTATCACTATGATGGGATTCGATGCAGCCAGTCTGTTGCATTAAGAACAAGGACCCTCAAACTTAGAACAATGTTAAAACATGTACAAATCAACCCTACATGATTTAGGTTTAGAGAAAAAAAATATTTTTGAAAAGGTTTTGTAAAGACTATTTAAATCTATAGGGAAGGGCTGGGTATGGCCTTCCTGAAACTGCTCTTATCTAAACTGTAGTAACCTTTTTGAGAGGTACAAAGATTCCAGATGAAACCATTTGAGAGATAGGTATATAACATTTGTCATTTTATATTTGAGGAACACCCATAGCGTGCTTGGTGCTCAACATTGAACATGGTCTTTGGAGTTCTTCTCCACCATCTAGATGTAGACATTTGTCATATAAACATATCTTTAAAACAGTTGGCTTTATACATCTTTTGTTAAACAATCAACAAAATAAGGAAGGAAGGAAGGATAGAAGGAAAGAAGAAAAGGGAAGATGGCAGGTAGATAAGCTAGACAAAGAACAAAAGTTATTTCATTGGTCTTTGGTAAAAAGAATTTCAAACCACACGTCTCTGGTTAAACATGTTGGTGAGTATTAAAATTGTTTTTTGAGAGTATCCGGTGATTTATGTTTACCGACACCTCTACTCTCTGGTCTTAGCAAGTGTTTCCTTTTTTTCCACACACACCCCCTACTGGTTCAGCCAGATGGAAAGTTGCTCATGAGTTTGTTGTTTGGGGCTCCGTCTATATCCCGTGTGACCAGCTTCTAAAGGATTTGAACTTTAGTTGCCTTGTTCTGCTTTGTCAAATAGTTTGATCTTTCACTGTAACTTAGCCTGAATCCTTACCCAACAACCTTTAGACCATAAAACCTCTTTCTGTTGGAGAACTTAATGTTAATTGATGCAATCTCACTACTCTTTGCTTTTTGCTGTTCTTCCCCATTTTCACCAAAGTGAATCAGCCAGTCCACTAGAAGTCAGGGCTTTTGGGATGCAAAGAGTCCTGGATCACAAGGTGTTACTAACTGTAATGATTTGCTGGGAACAAACAAATCAGCCATATTTTCTCCATCAGCCATATGAGAAAACTCAGAAATATCTAAATCCCTTCTGCCTCACTTCGCTATGGAACCATTTTTGTTTAAATGGTCTCTTAAATTGGAGTTGTAATCATCAGTTGTCTTTTCCTCACTACCTAATAAAGGATGAAGCCTAACTATGGAACTTACAGTGGACTTTCTGTGAATTGCTTCCCTCCACTCCACATTATTTATCAACACCAGATCAACATCCATTACAGTTCAGACTGCTATAAAGCCCTATCCTTTCCCTTAGGGAACTTTTTTCATGAATAAAGATCAATAATTCCGATTGGTCAGCACTGGTGCTCTGAAAATCCCCGAGGGTGGTTCTAACTTTATGGTTCTATATCCCTTCCCATGCATCACACCCATGGCAAGGAGGTGATAGAGAAAGCATCTCCGATTTCATTTGAAACAAATATAAATGCATTGCAAGAGCCAGATGCCTCTGGAGAAAGCATTGCTGCTTCTCATCCAAATCTCCCAGACAAATGGGAAACCGTCGTTGGGGAGGTACTGTATTTGTCTTTTGAGAAAACAGGTGATCACGCATGACAAATTGCTCCTATCACTGGTCCTAGTCTTTGAAGAGTGGTGGTTCTATTCACATAAGCAAACACAGTTGGCTTTTGGCAATTTATGTCATGCCTGCCTCATGTGTAAAGACTGCAGTCTTAAGGAACTATTAGGCTTCCCTTCACCTATTGCAATAATTCATGCCATTATCATCAGAGCTATAATTTGGTTTTCTTTTTGAAAGGTGCTACATATTTTACTGCCAAAGAACTATTTAACAAAGAGAGGGTTCATACTCGCTTGCAAATTAAAAGACCAGGAAATCATAAAGTGAAAAAATTAATAGACAACAAGGCTTTTTAAAATAGGATTATTCAAATTTATCGTGGATATTCCCCAGGAAGTTTCTAAGGCACAGGACCAATACACAGCACACATGGCATTAAATTTCACCTACGATTAAATTTTAAGTACTTTGACCCCATACCTGTGTAATGGTCCACTTTCCTGAAGAAATCAGATCACAGAGCTAAACGATTCAAGTGGTGTAGAGGCCTCTTCCTTCAAATACGAATTAATATAGAGGACTACCTTTCTATACATTAGCATGGATGACATTATATTAATAACTATTTATATAAGGGAAAGCATCATAAAGTGGTGGGGAAAACAAATTTTATTGTAGACTTTATCTCTGACCAGCAGGGTAATAATTAGTCGACTAATGCTTTGTCCTCAATTTTTTTGTCAGTAATATGGCTGAGCTGGTTTACTATATCAGCATTAAAAGACCACTTCTCTCATCCTGTGAAAAATAAAATTGCTTTCTTGTCATGAACCATGGAGCTACTTAAATATTTGCAAATGTCTAGAGGTGTGTTCTGTATTTCCTTCCATCCTGAGTATACACCACACTGTAGGCCTCTCATCTAATCAATCAGAGTGTAGACTTCATTATTTAACAGAGGAGTTGCTAATTCACACTGGACTTTTCACAAAGTCATAAAGGATGCACTGTGTCTCTTTTCTCAATCTAGAACATCATAAATTTTGAACAAAACAAACTCCAAAAGGAAATTGTCTGTGTGAGTATGGAAGAGAGCGACAACTAAATGCCTCAGACTTATTCCTTTTGTTGTGTTTTCTGTCTTCAGCAGAAAGGGTCTCCCCATCACTAATTCTACCCTGGGTTTGCGTGTGTTTTAACTAATGGGCATCTTACTAAGGCCACTTTGTCCACAGTCAAGGGATATCAGTGGTGCTCTTATCCTTGTTACAGCAAGAATGATTTGAGCTGTGTCCTGACAGTGAATGTTTTACATATGATTTCTGTAGGTTTTCACTAAAAGGGTGGATTTATTTCTAGAGTATCTCTTCTGCTCTTTCTATGGCATGCTTTAATAATGACAGAGGCTACTACCAGGAAGTGAAATGGATCACTTATAAGACACATCTTCCTTGTCTACTTATTAGGTCTACTTACTGGTTCTGAGGGTGGTCTCAGGGCTTTCAATGAAAGATGATATGTTGATATATCATCCTCGGCTGGCCTACAGGGTTGTTACTTTCAGGAATGGGGTTATAGCTTACCAGAATTATCAAAGTTAATGGAAGGCAAGTTCAGCCCTGGAAAAACCTCCTATGTGCTACTCTCTTTAGAAGTCCAAGCAGGTTATAAAACATCACAGAGTTTGAAGAATTCCTTGGCTTGCCCAGGTGTGAAAGGACCAAGAACTACCTTCAGTCTGATCACCTTTTTCCTGTTTCCAATGACAGAAAGCCATCTGTCTTAGGTGGTCAGGTTCACTCTACAAATGGCCAAAATGCATTTCAGGTCAAACCTGATGATTAATATGCATGATCTAGTGGAAGATCTTTGAGTTTGGTCAAGTTTACCAAAACCACCAAGAATGGAGTCATGTTCTTTTCATGACTGATAAGTCAATTCTAAAAGTAATTTCCAAAGAGAAGGGCTAAAATGGTTTAGAAGAAAAAGAGTTGAACTAAAAATGAGTACCTGAACAATGAACAATTCTAAGGTTTATGTGTGGGTTTATATACACATGAAGTGATAGAGAATTCATCCTTTTATGAAGCCATGGAGCTATCTCCCTTCCCACCCCCAATGATCAAGTTGGTTTCATTTTAAGAAGAGAAACTCTATTTTCACATTTGGGAATCTTAATAAACTTAGGGCATTGGAGAAGTTGACAAGTAGATATAACATCAAGGTACTATGCTCTCTACTAACAACATTATGCTAGAAGATTGAGTTGGATAATGCAATTGTAACATTTCATACAAGCTACTGACTTCCAATATAGAAGTTGAACCTTTATCAAATCTTCTTTAAATCCAGGTACTGTGCAAGACATGGTAAAACAGGGCTAAAGAAAATTAGCAAGGAGATAGTCCTTTATTGGGGGCCTAGATTGTATTTTTTTCAGGAAACAAAATTTGTTAAAGTCATTTGGCCATTTGATTATCTAAATCTAGTAAGATATAAATCCACTGGGACACGTTATGGCATCTTTAAGCGATGGTAGAAATGAATGGAATTTTATTAACTAAAAATAACAGTGTGGGTTTTATTGGATACTTCTCAACTCAATTTAAAATATATCATTGTATAGTTTCAGCATAGGACACCAGGGCGAGACAAGGCTAATACTGGGTAAAGACCCTCCACTAAATGTTTTGTGTCTATCATGACCATGAGTTAATATTGTTAGATACAGAAAAGAAATAAAGGTCTTAAGATTCTGGAAAGTTTAGCTTTCATGAAATAGTCAAGAAGAATTTCCTGGGATGACATCTGTTTTTTAAAGTGATTATGGAAAAAAAAAAAATGTGTGGAAGTGGTGGATTTTGCGGAAAAGCCTTGCCGCAAAGGGATCTAGGCATAAGATTGATCATCACAGAACAGTGGGCATGTTTTCTGGCTTCAACACAAATTATCTATGAGGAAACTGGGCCAACTTGCTTGGTATTTTGATGACTCGTTTCTGAAAAAAAATAAGAGTAACAATGTGACTACAAATTTATGCTGAAAAAAAGTAAAAGCTGAATTTAGTAAACGCAAGTCACTTGCTTCTCAAAATTGGTTCCAAAATCTAAGCCTAATTTCTATAAATTTCAGTAAAGTTGTTTTAAAATACATCTTATACTTACAGTGTTCATATTCCTACATATTTAAAGTAGAACTGATCTCATGCCAAACCGATGTAATTTGTAGCTATGTTAGACCCTCAATTTTGTCCTTAAAAAAAAAAAAGTGAATGATTTTATTTAAGATATCTAGTCTTAAACACACATGGAACTCTGTGCAAAGAACATTGTTTTGCCTGAGAAATTTGTTGGTCAGTTTTTTTTCCTTTTATCAGTCAAAATATTATGTCAGTTCAACTAAGGTTTCCTTACGTATAGTCCATCATTTCTGCTAATAATATTTAACTTACTGGAATTTCACAATTACTGCTAAATTGCCTCCTAAGAGGTCAAGAAAAATTTGTTATTAGCTGATATATGATGAGATATTCAACTCTCATGCAAACTGGAGTATTGGTGATTTTAAGTAGTTATTCTTAATAATAGAACGTTAAACAGACTTTATCAAATAAATTGAGTGATGACTATGCCTATTTACTGACAGCCAATTCGAGCCTTAGTCTCAGGTTCTAAAAATAGCTAATCCGCATGCATTTAGTGACCACAAACTGAAGGCAATATTTGTTTTTGACAAACAGACTTCTGATTGGGAACTTTGGCATTAACATTCAAAAAAATTGAATAAAATTTTGAAATTTAAAAAATAGATAATGGCTTATCTTACTTTTCTGTAACCTTGCAAAAAAAGTACTTGGTGGGGTGGCGCCTGGGTGGCTCAGTGGGTTAGAGCTTCTGCCTTCGGCGCAGGTCATGATCCTGGGGTCCTGGGATCGAGTCCCGCATCAGGCTCTCTGCTCAGCAAGGAGCCTGCTTCCTCCTCTCTCTCTCTGCCTGCCTCTCTGCCTACTTGTGATTTCTGTCTGTCAAATCTTAAAAAAAAAAAAAAAAAAGTACTTAGGGGAAAAAAATATGTGATTTTTTTTTTCACCTTCTATTCTCATAGTTTAGAAAATATAGGCAGGCCTTCATCCACTATCAACCACTTGGCAAATGTTTGAAGAAGTTCTACCCAATGACAATAATACCTCATATTTGAAAGAGCATTACCACAAACACTGAAGAGGTACGATATGCATAGCTTTCTTGATTTTACAAAACAATAAAAATAAAAGAGACAAACCAGGGATCAAAGAAATTGCCCTGCCTATAATCACACAGATATGGTTCTCAGCTAAAATACTGTTGTGATGATGTACAACTAGCATGTTCCTTCATCTGTACCTTTGGGATCTTAACTTGAGCAGCAGAAGCCAAAACGCTCAGGATGCACATTTGTGTCACCTTACAGCCCGTATGTTCAGCAAATCATTTTGCTCTTTTCATTTTGCCAAATCATGCTGAATAACTCATAATAAGAGGTTCTAGATGTCCCCACGTGGACTTGGACCGTTGAGATGAAATTTTTTGTATGTTTTATATTTCAGTGCTTGAATTATGATTATTTGTGTTGTTGTTATTGTTTATTTTAGTTGAAGCCTCAAAGAACTCCCCCTTGTGTGCCAGTAAAGTCTTCAATTGAAATTAAAGAAATCAGGACAATTTACATAATTTGTATCATGCCATTCTTCTGTTTTAAGTCATGTAATAAAATCTCTCCATATGCTAATAATTTCCCCAATGTGAAGCAAAGCTGCTATCAATTTTATTGACTCAGAAATGTAAAATGTAGAACATTTTATCCTGTCTCTGGTCCTGTACTAAGTTAAACTTTCAGCTGTGAACAAATTAATCTTTATTTTTATCAGGAATTCTTTAAGAACTTCTCAGTTTCAATAAAAGACACTAGTAATATTTTTATGTGATGAAATCTCCCTGGTTCCTTTAGCAGCCCTAGAAATGTCCTTAGCCATTATCTACTCTCTCCTCACCAATATCAAAATTGTCCCGGTACAAAATATTTCAGATAGTTTCAGGAAATTGGGACATTTAAGTCCTTAGTCTTCACTTAGTTCATGAAATAAAGGTGGTTGCTTATTTTCCTCTCATTCACAAATAATCCATAGGTAATGTATCCAATTTAGGATACATTTTTCTTTCTTAGTTTAAGTTTTAAGGCTCTTTGGAAGAGGAATATTAGAACAAATTCGGTGTGCATTCTATGGGTTCTACTCTACTTGTTTGTATGGTAATACAATAATAATGGTAATAGCTTACCATTCAGAGAAGTACAAAACAAAACAAAAAGCTGCATAACATGATTGTTCCAAGCATCAGCTAAAAGTTTCCACAACTCACAAACATGTGTCTCATGACTGTTTCCAAAAGAAATGTTTGAGGGGGTGGGGAGAACAAAATATTTGGTTTTTGTCCATCTCCGAATGTTACCTATTCCATTGGCTCCTCTTTCTCTCTTCTTAGAAAGACAGAAGCTCTTATCTTTAAACTGACCTCTTAGTACATTTCATTTAAGTATAAGGCAGAACAATCATTTTATTTGTAACATTGAAACCTGTGGTTTGCCTTTGCTCAAATAAAATTTTAGTGCAGACAAGAGGTTGCAAGATAATAGTTCATGTCTCCATAGGGCTGAAAAGTTTTTTGCCTGAACAGTATTTTTTAATTAGCTCTCAAACATCTCCCAAAAAGCTTTTTTTTTTTTAATTGGAAATTCTGATTTCTTTTAACAAATCAGGAAAATCTGAGAGCCATAGTGCTGCATTCCCACTAGGCAACTATTAACTGCAATTGTACTGTGACTGCCCCCTTTGGACAAAGCGGGGTTTTGCAACTGATTATGATGTACACTCGGAGACCATAGTAACTGTTTCCTGCCAGGCCACTGTAAACATTTGGTTTGCAAACTCCAGTATAGCTTATTGATTCTCAATCACCACCTACACTTTTGCTAGCTAGTTTTCAGCACTCTCTTCAACCCTGTACCCTCTCCCTCAATTTGTCATTTCTGGGTTCATCTTGTAATGCTTTTGATTCTCATTGTAGATAAGTGGTTTCTTAAGGATTAATGTTTTGCAAGCATCAATTCCAGTAAAGACTCCCTTCACTAGACTATGATGCTGGGAGCATGTGGGATTTTCTAGAGTTGGCACCCAGGAAAGAACTGATACAGGCAGCGAGTGGGTGACTGCATTCAAGAAAGGGATTCTGCCATTTTCTTCACATTTCTCTAAAGGATGGTTTGGCTTCAGCTAACAGCAGAAATCGGATTTTAGGAAGAGATACCAACCATATTTCATATAAAACAACTCCTTATTTCTTCTATTCTTTCCTCAAGTAAAACATGAAGAAAAATTCAGAAATAATATTTCTGAGCATAACTTTGCTGAATGCATTTTTGTTTTTTGTTTGTTTGTTTGTTTTTTAGGGCCATAGACAACTTTCTCACAAAGGCATATAGACTATCAGATTGTTAATTTGAAAAGAAAATCATGCCAAAATATTTTTATGAACTTTGAAATAATCCCCATAATATCCTCCATTTAGGATGAACATTCAAAATGTTGAAGAAGCCATGGCATGCAAAATATCTATCCTTAAATTCTGCCTGACCCATTGCCATTAACATCAACGTCTACAAGTCTTAAGTTGTTAATTATCTAATAGCAAAGATCTCTTCATGTTGTTTTGCTTAGAAATAAAAACAACAGGGACACCTGAGTGGCTCAGTTGGTTGAGCAGCTGCCTTCGGCTCAGGTCATGATCCCAGAGTCCTGGGATCGAGTCCCACATCGGGCTCCTTGCTCGGCGGGGAGCCTGCTTCTCCCTCTGCCTCTGCCTGCCACTCTGTCTGCCTGTGCTCACTCTCTCTCACTCTCTCTCTGACAAATAAATAAATAAATAAAATCTTAAAAAAAAATAGAAATAAAAACAACAATAACAACAATCATAAAACATGGCTGATCATGTTTCTGTTGAGTGCTCCAAGCTAGGAACCCAAGCCAAAACTAGATTTGGAAACTCGACTAATGTACAACTTCACATTTTTCAAAGTGTGTAATCCAGGCATTGTGAATAATTTCAGGCCAAATCCTAGGAAATTGCTCATGGTCTTTCTAAACATAGACAGGGAATTGTTATGCTGAAGCTAAAACCAAATGTCAGCTAAGGTCTGATGCTGGGGAAAACAATTAGAACCTTACTGAATTACCCTCTTGTTAAAGAGTTCACCTTCAAAAGCTAATTATCAGTTTATCATGTTTTATTCATTAACCAGAATTATTTTCAAGAGTGTCAGAGCATTTCAGGTGGGCTGGGTTGGGTTATAATGGGAAGGACTACATAAATATACCCTCTGCGAGTGTGTGATTTCCTTAGATGCAGCGCCTAATGGGAGCAAAATGCTCTCCAGGACAGGAGAAAATGAAGCCTATTTTGGCCACTGTTTCCTTTTCTCTGGATTTCCTCTAGGTAAGAAATGGGGTGGGCAGGGGGGCACAATTGCCAGCAACAGCTGGTATAGAAATGGTTCTGTCAGATTTATGAAGAAAAGCCCAGTTTATGCCAACTCACTGCCACTGTATACTTAGGTAGATAAATTTCCCAGGGCTGCTGAACTAAATTACCAGATACTCTGATGGCTTAAAACAACAGAATTTCATTCTCTCGAAGTTCTAGGAGCTAGAAATCCAAAATTAAGGTGCTGGCAGAATTGATTTCCTCTTCCGGGCTAAGAGGAATGAACTGTTTTGTGCCTTCTCCTAATTTCTGGTGGTGGCTGGCAGTCCTCAATTTGTGCACACACACCCCCATCTCTGCCTTCCATTTTGCATTGGGGTTCGCTCTGTGTGTCTTCACATCACCTTCCTTACAAACTTGTGTGTGTGTGTCTCTCTCTCTCTTTTTTTTTTTTCCTAGAATACCAGTCATGTTGGACTTAGGATGCACCCTCCTCCAGTATGACATCATCTTAATTAATTACATCTGCAAAGATCCTATTTCCAAATGTGACCTTATTCTCAGTTTCTGGAGGTAGGACTTCAACATACCTTTTTGGGGAGAGTGATCAACCTACTTTAGGCTTACCTTACCTTTCCCAGAAAACTTCTACCCATGATTTGTACCCTTCCCTTTAAGGGGTTATTTCTAGCCTTAGGATTTTCCTAGCTCTTGAGCTGAACAAGTACATCTAAGGCCTTCACTTCTGTCCTCAAAGTTCAGAGTGGTACACAAGCAGGACAGGACCCTGAAAGCTATCCACTAGAATCCTCTAGAATCAGAGCCTGAAATGAGATTCACCTGAAAGTTGTTTTTTTACTCTCAGGAGCAGAGAATAAGGAAAGCTAAGGACAGGCTTTAGCCTGGTCTCTGGAAAGGTATGAATATTTTCAATAATTCTTTAA
Organism: Mellivora capensis; assembly: GCA_004024625.1. Taxonomy (NCBI): domain Eukaryota; kingdom Metazoa; phylum Chordata; class Mammalia; order Carnivora; family Mustelidae; genus Mellivora; species Mellivora capensis. The sequence goes on from PISX010009088.1 coordinate 57,943, forward strand.
GATGTTATTTGATCATTAATATAATTCAAGGATAAGGTATTACAGGGGCAGGTATGGTCACAAAGAATGCCAACTGAGTACAAAAAAGATGGCTAGTATCAGTTCTTCGGACCATTGGCAAGTCTTTGGCTATCTTCAGGTAAACTAATTAGAAATCCCAGTTTGGGGGCACCTGGGTGGCTCAGTGGGTTAAGCCTCTGCCTTCAGCTCAGGTCAGATCTCAGGGTCCTGGGTTCGAGCCCCATATCAGGCTCTCTGCTCAGCGGGGAGCCTGCTTCCTCCTCTCTCTCTGCCTGCTGCTCTGCCTACTTGTGATACCTCTCTCTCTCTGTCAAATAAATAAATTTTTAAAAAATCTTTAAAAAAAAAAAAGAAATCCCAGTTTGCCTGGAATATTTGCATTTTATACTAGTTGCACAGGTGTAATCATTAATAGTGCTCCATTGCAAGCTCCATGTCCCGGTGTGGCCAATAATTGCATGAACAGGCTGTTTTCAACCCTGCTTTTCCCAATTTATAAAGTCAGTGGGTTTAAATGGGTGATATATAAGGACCCTTCCAATAATAAAAATTTCTGCATAGTGCCTTGTGTTTAACAAAACACATTGCTTTTTGGTAAGGGAGAGGTAACTAAAGTATATTCAGTGCCAGGCTCTATGCTAAATTCTATACTTCTGGTTTTTAAATTGTATCCTCACAATGACCACAAGGGCAAAAAATTACTATCCCCATATTACAAATGTAAAATAAGTAAGATCAGAGAAGTCAATCACCTGCCCCAACATAAATAGTAAGTAAGCTTTGAAGACAATATTTAGATGAAGAACTCCAATGCCTAATTTTTTCTACTATGCACTGCGAAATGTTTCATCAGGCTCTTTGTGAAGAAAATAACAAAACCTCATAGAATTGAGCTGAAGAATAAATAACCAGAAATCATTTGTACTACAGGCTAAAGGTCACAGCTTTTAATTAAATTTGTTGAGGAATAATAATGTTGACTATGATCACCAAGATAATGATGATGATGGCGCTGATGTCTCTGAGCTCATTTCAGACTCAGAGCACTTCCCTGATCACTGTCTTTCCTTTTACAGTGAAGTGATCTAAGATGTTCAGAACAAAGTACAAAATCTGTGACCAGCCACCAACCCTTTCACAGCTCTTGGCAGTACTTGTTATGTTCGAACCTCAAATTCCTTTTATTTAGTCTCCAGTGTGTTGTAGTCACTTTAATACAGCAATAAGATTGATGCTAGAAAGGTCATCAATTACACAGTAGCAACAAAAGGCCTTTCTAAACCTGATGAAGTCCTTAGCAGCAGTCAGAAATCATGGAATGCCAGGACTTCTCCAGGAGGCATTTTGCCCATCCCCACTGTCTCTAAACAAGGGTCCAACCACTGAGACATGTGACAGGAAATGGACATTTTAAATGCAGTAGAAAAAATTACAAGGCCAGTCTGACTTCCTGCCGGCACTCTGAAGTCTCTGAGGGCTCAAATATCTCTGTCATTTACTGAAGGATAATTTTATAATCCACAGTGTGTCTGAAACTAATTGCCTTCTAATTTTTGGTATAAGAATGCCTGTGTATCTTGGGATCTCGGGTAATGACATAAGGGTCAAGAGATCATTTCTGTAATTTTTCATAGTTTTTGAAGCATTTAAAACAAATGATATCAGCTATTAAACAACTAGAGGCCCCCAAGCCGTGTTTGCTCAAGTGTTTGCTCAAGCACATTATGCAAATTCTTGGGCCCTACCTGAGAGAGAATCAGGATCTTTGAAGAAGTTGCTCTACCTGTTTCCAGCTCTCATGGTGATTCTTTGTACACTAAACCACTGCCTGAAAGAGCTACGCGTTCTGACATTCTTTAGTCACCCTGCTTTATGATCTCTAGTATGATAAATAACACAGGACTAGTGTCACCACTGTGACAAGACTCCCAATAGAATTTTTCCACATTGGTATAAATCTTCCATGGATGCCAGTTTATGTGATTACATAGCTGAGGTACATTCTAGAGGGTTTACACGCCCCAAATATCACTGCATTCCACTTCAGGGACAAGCCACACACAAGGTATTGCAAGCTCCAAATCCAAACGGCTCTCTGGGCACCTACGCCGAGTGCCCTTGCCTGCCTCCCACCATGTCGGAGAGTCTTGCAACTTCAGGTGCCAGTGGACGGCAAGCAATAAAAGGACTGTCTGTACTTGGGGGGAACCTGAACCTCCGTTCCAACCACGCGTAACTGAGACTAGCATAGTACGTTTCTGTAAGCCATTCTTTGCAATCACATTTAGCCTCATAAGCTTGGGTAGATTCTGTTCTACAAATACCAAATAGCTCCTGTCCAGCCACTTATTTCATAATGAGGTCACTCATGTCATTGCTACCTTAATCAATTTGCCCAACTGGGGCTATTTACAAGCTGTATGAGCTTGGGCCACTTATAGAAGAATTACTCTGTGCTTAAGTTTCACCACTTGATAAATGGGGAAACTAATAGTACATCTACATCATAGTGTTCTTGTGTCCATGAAATAACCTAACATAAGTGAAGTGCTTAAAACAGCCCCTGGGACATAATAACCACAATATAAATATTACCATTATTATTATTCTATATGCTTTGTACACAAGCAACAGTTCCTAAATCAAAACGTATTTTCAGGGAGCAACAGACATTTTGTACTCATGGTCATGTGTATGTGTGTTTCTGATAAATCATCTCTTGATTTGAACATTAGTGTTACAGAGGAAATGTGTATCCACATGTTTATGTGCACTAGAAGGTCTTCAATAATTTTTATTTAAAAACAAAAATAAGTTTTCAAGTACACAGAGGTTCTTAGGCTTAGAAATAATAATAGTTGCCATTTATTGGGTATGTGTAATTGACCAGACCATTTATTTACATAATCTTATTTAATTTTTCTAAAAATCCTTTCAGATAAATTTTGTTAGGCCCAATTTATGCAAGAGGTAGTCTTTGATAAGAAATTAAGCAATTAAGAGCAAGGCCAAACAGCAAGTAGGTACTGTTATAGGTATTTAAACCCAAGTCTTTTTGTTTTTAATCCAGTTGTTTCTTTTAGTCAAATTAATCATCTCTTAAATCAATGAATGTTTGATTGTTGAGTCTTCGAGGTAGTGATGCCAATATTTCTACTATTAAGTCTTATCATTTAATTCATCCATCCAGTCATCCAACCATCCCACAAACATTTCTTTCCTTTTTTTTTAATTAACATATAATGTATTATTAGTCCCAGGGGTACAGGTCTGTGAATCGCCAGGTTTACACACTTCATAGCACATACCTTCCCCAATATCCATAATCCCACTACCCTCTCCCTGCCCCCTTCCCCCCAGCAACCCTCAGTTTGTTTTGTGATATTAAGAGTCTCTTATGGTTTGTCTCCCTCTCGATCCCATCTTGTTTCATTTATTCTTTTCCTACCCCCCAAACCCCCCACGTTGCCTCTCAACTTCCTCATATTAGGGAGATCATATGATAATTGTGTTTCTCTGATTGACTTATTTCGCTCAACATAATACCCTCTAGATGGGCATCTAGGTTTTTTCCATAGTTTGGCTATTGTGGACATTGCTGCTATAAACATTCGGGTGCACGTGCCCCCTTGGATCACTACATTTGTATCTTTAGCCACAAACATTTCTTGAAACAATTTGCTAAACAATTTGGAACAACAACAACAAACCCCTAAACATAGCATCTGTCTTAAGAAGTTTACGCTATAGAAAGTAAATGAACATGCAGACAAATTAGATTATGCCAGCAGGATATATAAAATGTTACACAAATCCAAAGAGAGTACCTAACTACTAGGGGAAAAGGAAATGGGAGGTCAGAGAAAGCTTGCAGCTGAGAGAGAATTTCAGAATGGTAAAAGATGAGCCATGTCTAGAGCCAAACAGGAAGGGATGCCATGAATTTTCTAAATGATGAAGTTCTTGTTTATGAAGACTGGACAGGTATTTTTCCCACAACTAGAGATTTTCATATACGAGAAAGTCTTTGGCTTATGCTAGACTACTCACCGTAAACCATGGAGGACAGAAGTGGGGTACGGCAAAGTATGAGTGCAAATTTCAATACAGATTATTTGGAAGTTAGCCTGATTTCCTTGGTTCAATTGCATAATTACTCATATAATTATGTAAAAAATTGTATAATGCTCTATCCTGTAGTTATGTTTTGTTGTTGTTACTCCACTTCACTTTACCCTTCCCCCTAAACTACAAGGGGGAGCACTTAAGGCATGAGCTGACTGGAAATGATATCAGAACATTCCCTTTGCCAAGTCAGTGTTCTAGGGGCAGATATGGAAATGATATCTGATAGAGATTCATTCTTTTAAATCCAACTGTCATCTTTGACATTGTTTCTCTAATAACTCTGGAGAATTTTGAAAAACAGTGTTTTACTGTGCCCTGAAAACCAAGGTATCTTCCACTTGTGATAATAATTTACAGAGGGGGAAGAAAGTTTGTGTGGTTTTTAGATTCAACACAGGAAGAACAGAACATCAAGTGCTATTCAGACTGAGAGACAAGAACCTGAAATCTCTCCTCAGTGAATAAAGTTATTTGGAGAACCATTTATTTATTAAAAATGTGCATGTTGCTATGATACAAATTTGCAAAAGGCATATAACTTCTCTACAGATGCTGATTCCTGAAAGGCAGTCCCAGGCATTGTGGGTGGAAGGCAATATGAGCTGCCAAGCTGGAACCCCCATCCCCACTGGGGCAGAGTAAATTTGGACACGCATGCCCCTCTCTTGCTGGCAAAGAAGGACACAGAACTGACTCCTCTCAGAGAGAGACTCAGAGTCTGAGAATTCTCTCAAGAAAGTAGGCTGAGAAACTCCCAGATTTAGTGGATTGACTCTATCATTACCTTCCATCATAAGAAAAGCATTGATCCTTATAGATCTTATCTGTTAAATTTAAGACAGGCTTTTGGTTAAACACATTATGAAAAATTGCTTTCTTGTTTTAGGTGATATGTATTTATTTTGTAATTTTCCCTAGAATAACGGTAACATATTACTTGTGTTGAGAAGTTAGTGAAGCAGGATCATTGGGGTGGGGTGGTTGAGGGAGGAGGGAGGTGGAGCATTAGATGGGAGGAAGGAAAAAGAAAATTCTCATGGTTCAATGATGTGCATAAACTACGAATAACAGAAATTAAGATCAAGGGGTTAAATTTCATTGGCACAGTTTGGCTTCAAATAGAAACCTGCTTGCTAACATACAGTGTTGTCCAACAATAGAGTTAGAGTACGAGCAGCTGACATGGGAGGCTTTGGAGACCTAATGCCTAGGACAGGATCCTGGCTCAGCCACTACTTGCTCTCTTTAGGAAAATTATATAACCCCTCTGGGCCTCATGTTTCTTAATTGTAAAATAAGGATAACCATAGTGCATAACTCAGAATTACTAAGACCAGGTATAATAGTGCAGGTAGCACATTGCCTTGCACACTGCCTTGCATGCAACAATAAAAAGAACGTTACAATGTATGTAACATTTATGTAATTTATGTAAATGTTAACATTTACTGAATGCTTCCTAGTTGCAGTCACATTCCCTAGTTGCAGTCACATATGTGCATTACCTCCTCTCATTCTTGCTACAACCCTATATTAATGGGGATATTATTATTTCCCACTTTATGAAAGGAGAAAACTGAGGTGTTATGAAGGTACAGAGGCCCAAGCTCTCACAATGGTGGAACAAGGATTCAAACCCTGGCAGTCTGACTTCAGAACCCACAGAATCACTGATCATGTTCTAGGTCAAGAATGTGTCTGGCACATTGCAAGCATGACATAAATTATAGCTATTCTTCCTCTTAGTATTAATAATGGAATAGATGCCTTGGAAGGCAGGGTACTTGGAGTTGGGTTAATTACCCTCCAAGATTTCTGAATGAACAATGACTACGTTTTGTAAAAAAATGATCCATTTTCCTTGAATGACACTTTCAACTCCGTGTTGGCTTTGGAAACCAGCCAATGGAGATTAAAATATTCACTCTGCCTCTTTCTAGCTATGTGACCCTGTTGCTTGTAAAATCAAGACAGTAGTATCAATATTGTAAAGAGTAAATGAAAATAATGTATACAAAGTTCAGCTCACGTTTTGACATACGGGAATTAGTTGGCAATATTTTCTAGCAATAAAGCAATAATTTCTAGTATTATTATAGTATTTATATTTATTTAGGTTTTTATTTCTCTGATATCTTTTATTCTCTGGCCTCACCTTTTTTTTTATGTTGGTCTACTTAACATTTTATAAGAGACACATTTTTCAGAGGGCTCTGTTCTGTCAAGGGGAAAGACAGAAGTGGATGCTCTAGGTTAAGGGAAGACGGAAAAGACGAGAAGGAACCATAGAAAATGAAAGAAGTGGAACTAAAAACAAAGAAGGGAGGAGAGGTAGGAGACTTGTGTCACTGGCTTCTTGTTCCAGCCTAAATTTCATGTCACTGAAGAACATAATTAATTCTGAGGGTGAATTAAAGCAATCGCTGGCCACTGGCCAGTACAAAATGCCCATATATACCCAGCAATAATGAGAAGAGGAAATGGCCTCCCATGAACCAAGCAGGGTCACTGTACCTAGTTGCACCTTCAGAGGTATGGCCCAGCTATCTCTGCTCCACTATGAGAGAACCATGGTGAGTTTTATATAGGTCTATATGACAGAGCTGTGATACTTAATCAGAGAGCAGAGAGAATATCCTAATAGAGACTAATGACCCAGATTGGAACAAATCAAGATGAATAGCTCCCAATGTAAAATATTTAGATAAATATATTAGGTTCAGATTACACATTTAACTCTTTAAGGTTGACCCCAAAGTTATATTTTTTATAAAAATATTTACCTGATCCAGATAAATTTAATCCAGATAAAATCCAGATCCTTTCTTATGGGGGGGGGGGAAGGAATTATTAATTTGTCTATTTTAACTTTGAAGGGTTTCTACCCCTTTATAGGTTTTAGGCCATGTGTAGGGAGGGAGGGAAGAGGGCATTCTAGGGAGAGCTGAGTATCACAAAAAGAATGAAATAGAAGCAGAAAATTCAGGCTCCATGTGCTTCTCACACTATAGTTAGGCTGTCACTAATGTGGCTATTAACTTTTCATGTTCAGATTTATTATGCTGTCATTATGGCACTTTTCTTTGCTGATGTATCAAGCCACTATTACATATTTGTTGGCATCTCATCTATTTAAAGGAAACAAGTGATTACCCGTTGCCAAGGAGACTAATAAGAAGTGTGCAAGCAAAGGACTATAGAGTTCTTGTCGGAAGATAACAAGTCACTGGTATTTTATTTTTGATTAAATCATAAAATACCTCATTGTTTGAAGAAAAATCACCTTCTCCCTCCCATTAAAAAAAGAACCTAGAACACTTTTCAAAGGATAAACCTACGGACTTCTTAAAAAACAAAATAAATGCATATGATAGACATAAAATATTTTGGAAAATAGTAACTTCTAATAAGCTTCTCTAGAAACGAAAGTTATGTCTGGGATTTTTAAGAGTTTACACCTCCACCAGTGAACCATAGAACTGAAATATGACCAAAATGTTTCTGAAAACAAGACACAAGGTTATAGATATAAATTGCAGATTTCTGCAGACTTTGTGACATATGTTTCAAGCAAGTAATGTGAACTTTAGAGTTAGGCAGGTCTGATTGTTATTTCTCATGTTGGCTGTCAACCTTGCCCACATTACTTGCCTTCTTATATTCCTTTTCTTATAAAATAGAGAAAATGGTACATATCACAATTACAAGCGTTGTTGTAATAATTAAATGAAATAACTTTTTTAAAAAAAGATTTTGTTTATTATTTGACAGAGACACAATGAGAGAGGGAACACAAGGGGAGTAGGAGAGGGAGAAACAGACTTCCTGCAGAGCAGGGAGCCCAATGTGGGGCTCAACCCCAGGACCCTGGGATCATGACCTGAGCCGAACGTAGACACTTAACTACTGAGCCACCCAATGAGATAACTTTTATAAATTACCTAAAATATGTTATTTCCATGAATGTGAAACTTTAGTCCATCATTCACTGAATTCAGGCATTCATTGAATACCTGCATTAACTTAAGGATACCAATATGAATGAGACACAACACTATCTCTAAACTCAGAGTTGTCACAGCAGTCAAATAAATGATTCAGATTTAAAGAAATATAATTTCAATGCAATGTTTTCAGTGTAATTGCAGACTATTTACCACAGTAATGTTAACTGCTATGACAGATAAATCCCTCAATCTCAGCAGTCTAACACTTTTTATTTTTTATTAATGATCTCAACATATGTATTTCTAATGGTTAGGTCAGTGGGCTTCCCAGGTTCACTTGGTATGCAGGATCCTTTCATGTTATGACTTCATCCTTTTCAGAAAACATTTGTTTAACCTTCAAGTGTTAATGAACAGAGAGATGAAGGATTGTACTAGAAAGGTTCTCCAAGGCCAGAACTGGAAGAGTCACATGTCACCTCTTCTTGAACTCCATTGGCTAGAAATCAATTACATAGCCACATTTAACTGTAAAGGACATTGGGGAACACTACTGAGCTATGAGCCTGGAAAGAAGAAAATGGTCTGTGAACATCCATCCAGTGTCAGTCTTATATGAAAAGGTTTCATTCTTACCTGAATCTACCCATTGGTAGAAGTCAGAAAATTGTGGGCCTCTTTCTTAAGGGTACAACCCTCAATAAGTAGTTAAGGAGACGAGTTAGATAAACTCTAAGGCATTCAGTCCTGGAGTTTCTGGCATCCCTACACACAGTTTCCTTTTGACATCATAATTCTTTGCTACATTTTTTGGTCTTTTCCAACCAGTTCCCTCTCTCATTCTTGTTTCAACTTCGGTGTTGTGCAACCCACTAATATCATAAGAAAGGAAATTACATTCTAATAAGCTGTCAAGTATTTTTAATGTTCCAAAGCAAATAGAATATCCAAGGGAACATTCTACCGAAAACAACAAATGAAAACTCAGTATGCTTAGTCTGACAAATCGTTTTTCTAATTACAAATTATTTACATGAAAAACTTAGAAATGCATAGAAATATTATATAATTAAATTGTCTTTAATAATCATATTTATATTCATTTATTGTACACTGGAGAATTTTATACAGGTTTATATTATTTCTAATTCTAATAGAAATGGTAGAGATTTTTAACTAAGATTTATATGAAAAAAGAAGCCTGAAACTCTATTTTTTAATATGCTCAAAGTCTCTAAACTAAATGAAGTCTATGACTTTGCCAAAGCCACAATTCTTAATGAGGCCAGCAAAATTATCATACATTAAAATAGATAATGTAATACTCTGATATATATTATATATCTTTATATATAATGTATATAATTATTAAAACTGTTTAGAAAATATTTAGGCTCCTCATAGAATTGAAGTTGAATTTCCCTTTCATTAATAGCAAAATATACACATATAATGGACTATATTCATATGTTATACCCAGAATGAACTATATACATATTTATAATGACAAATAGAAACCATTATGGGTCTATTAATTTTTAAAAGCAAATTTTTTTTTTTGGTTGTCTTAACACCATCGACATACACATTTGACTAGTAGATGTAGATCATTTATTTGGTCTGTTGTGACATTTGATAATATGAATGGTTTGAGGAAATCTCACAATACTCTCCATATCCCCAGGTGGCAGGTGCTCACTGCCCTACATTCTTCATATCCCATCCTGTTACTGAAGAAAAAAATATGACTCCTGGGAAAACTGGTGGGATAAGTGCAGGTTGTCAATCCTTTCACCTACTACCACCAAAAGAATAAAAAAGACAAATTTGGGAAAAATTCATTTAATAGTTGGCCCACCTACAGAAAGTTCCAAAAAGCTCTTATCTAAAGGAATTTCTGGCTATATATAGAACTGATTAGACTGTTTGGAAAATAGACATCAAGGACCAAAACATGTGTTTTTCTTGCAAAAGAACAATGTCATTGCTGTAATTGCATAGTTTGAACCAAACATAATAAAATTCCATAATTCAAACATATGTGCTGAAAGGTTCTAGAGAAGTAAGGAAGAAATTGCTTTGAGTCTCATTTCTGGACACATTCTGACAGACTTTGTTCTGAGTCATACTGTTTGAAGGTGCTGGTGACATCACAGTCATCAAGGCAGACAAAGTCTGGGCTCTAACAGATCTTATATTCTAGAGGGGAGACAGAGAAAAAGAGAAACACACAGATTTATAAGCTAAAAAGCCAGGTAGGGAGTGATTAGTGCAATGAATAAAAATGAAATAGGTCAAGAAGTAGGAAAGGAAGAGAAAATTTTACAGAAGGAGATACTAGGGAAGGAGTTTCTGAGAAAGTGACATTTCAGCATGGTTGTGAATAAAATGAGTGAGTGAGCCATGTAAATACTAAAAGGAAGAAAATTTCAAGTAGTAGGAACACCAAGTGCTGAATGTGGAATATGATTGATGTAGTTACAGAAATCAATAGTACTTCAAGTTTATATTTGCAGAGCTGAAGAGAAAGTGTATTTCTATGCAATTTTTCTATAATTTATATTTCTTAATAACTTATGCCAGTCCTTACAATATTAAGGGTAACTTCTAAATCTGAGAAAACATGGTCTGGAGGTTAGGAGAGACCAGAAGAAAATAGGAAAAAAAAATTAGTACCATTTTTGTACTTCCAACCTAAGAGTTGTTGAAGTATCTGCATTGGAGCAAACCGTGTGGCCTCACCAAACCTAATGTTAATAAATCACAAAAGTGTTTTTGAAACCAACATCTTATCAGCACAGCTGGTTCAACTTGGTAATGGGGTTAATTTACAGAAAAAAGAAAGCAGTCTCCTAATATGTTTTTAAAAACATGGCACAACTATATACTAGCTATAAGAAACTCATTTTAACCCAAGTAGATTAAAAATAAAAGGATAGTGGGACGCCTGGGTGGCTCAGTGGGTTAAGCCTCTGCCTTCGGCTCAGGTCATGATCTCAGGGTCCTGGGATCGAGTCCTGCATAGGCTCTCTGCTCAGCAGGGAGCCTGCTTCCTCTTCTCTGCCTGTCTCTCTGCTTGTGATCTCTCTGTCAAATAAATAAATAAAAATCTTTTAAAAAAATAAAAGGATAGAAAAAAATATCATGCAAACATTTATCAAAGGAAAGTAAGGATGGTATATTAATATTAAATAACATAGTATTTAAAACAAAGAAAATTACTAGAGAAAGTGAAGCATGTTATATAGTGGTAAAAGGTCAATTCAACAGGAAACCATAGCTATCCTCAATGTGTATGCCCCAAACAACACAACTGTCACATATGTGATGTAAGAATTGAGAGAACTGAAAAGACAAACAGAAAAATCCCAAAATTTTGAATGGAGGCTTTAACACCCTTCTTCTCACTAGTGATAAAACAACTAAACCGATAATCAGCAAGGTACGAACAAACTCAAAACCAACACCTAAAAAGATTGAAATTATAAAACATTCTACTCAACAATAGCATAATATACCTTCTTTGCAAATGTGTGATACTGTGATTATAAGGAATATATATTTGGTCTTTGTCCCCTTTTCTGGCACAGAGCTTCTGAAAACCTTTGGAACTTCCTAAGTGATGGGGACAATTAATGTGTCTTTGTTATGTTAATGTGGTGACTTTAGGCTGCCACCACCTAAGGGTGGGAGCTGGTTGCCAGTGGAGCCAACCATGTGGTTAGATGGTCAGAAATTTCTGTCCCTCCAATCGTCCCACCCCACCACCTTCAGAGATAAGAACAGGACTGAAGATTGAGTTCAATCACCAAAGGCCAATGATTTAATCAATCATGTCTTTGTCATGGAGCTGCCATAAAACCCCAAAAGGATGCGGCTTGGAGAGCTTCTGGATTGGTGAACACATGGAAATTTGGGCAGAATGGTATGCTCAGAGAAATCATGGAAGCTCCAAGCTCTGTACCTTGCCCTATGCACCTCTTCCCTCTGGCTGTTTCTTTGTTAAATCCTTTAATTACAAACAGGTCACGTACTAATCCCTCTGGCTGTTTCTGCGTTAAATCCTTTTATTACAAACAGGTCATGTACTAAGTAAAATGTTTCTCTGAGTTCTGTAAGCCACTCCAAAAAACTGATAGAGCCTAAGGTGGAGCTTGGAGGAACCTCTGATTTATAGCCAGTTGTTTAGAAGTGCAGAAAGCAACCTGAATTTGCGATTCAAGTTTGAAGCGGAGAGAGTGGGGACAGTCTCATAAACTAACCCCTTAACCTGTGGGATCTATCACTGGGTAGATAGTGTCGGAATTGAGTTAAATTACAGAATCCCCAACTGGTGTCACATTCACGTGTTGGAAATTGGGTTCAGAATCCTTTTAAAGTGCCTGTGGAATAATACCAAAATAGGCTATATCCTGCACCCAAAACGAAACCTCAACAAATTGAAAAGATATAATTATAAAAATTATCTTATTTGAGCACATTGGCATCAAAGTAGGAAGTAAAAAATAGAAATCTAGGTGGAAAATTTCCAAACATTTGGAAACTAAATAATATACTTTTAAATAACTCTTTGAGTCAAAAAGGAAGTCTCAGAGAAAATTAAAAATACAGTGAGTTTGAATTTAAAAAAATATAAGGTAAAATTTGTAGACCTAACTGTAGCAGTGTTGAAAGGGAAATTTACAACATTAAATATATACATTACAAAAGAGGAAAGCCTTAAGTCAATAATCTAAGCTCAGACCTCAAAGACCTAGAAAAAAAAGAGCAAAATGATTCCAAAGTGATTAGAAGGAAGGAAATAATAAAGATAAATGAAGAAATCAATAAAATACAAAATAGAAAATAGATAAAATCAATGAAAGAAAAATCTGCATCTTTGAAATGTCAATAGTCAAACCCTTAGCAAAACTGGAAAAGAAAAAAAAAGAGGAAATACAAAGTATCAACATTAAGAATGAAATGGGGACTATCACTACAGACTATATGGACATCAAAAAAGATAATAAAGGAATGCTACAAACAGCTCCCTACCCATAAAATCAACAACTTAAAAAAGAACAATTTCTCAAAAAAATGTAAAATAGTATAACTCACACAATAAGAAATAGATAATTTGAAATACCCTGTAGGTGTTAAATTTGTAATTAATAAGTTATCCAAAAGAAAAATCTCTAAGTCCAGATGGTTGCACTGGAGAATTCTACCAAATGGTCAAAAAAGGATTAACAATTCTTCACACTCTCTTTGAGAAAATTAAAATGAAAAGAACACTTTTCAATTTATTTTATGAAGTTAATATTACCCTGATAACAAGAGCAGACAGAGATAGTACAGAAAAACTATAGACCAATATAATTTCTGAATATAGGTTCAAAAATTCTTAACCAAATACAAGAATTGCAAAAAAAGATTTTTAAAATCATAACCAAGTAAGAACAAGAAATTAGAATGCATGACAAAAATAAGACCATAAGGAGGTCATGAAAACATTGAAAATGGAAGAATATAATCAATAAACTAAACACACACAATTATCAGTTTATATTATAAAACAAAATCCAATTTGAGTTGTCTATGAGAGATTACTGGAAAATTGATTTAACAAGGTTGACGTGCAAGAAGGATGGGCAAAATTATAATATTTACATGTAAACGAAAGTAATTGGGATTCTTATTAATATAAGAGAGTTCCACGTTAAAAAAAAATGAAAGCACACTTAGCAGAAAGTTTATATGGAAAATATTATGGTTGTAAACTCTTAGGACAAACTGCAATTAAATATACATACCTAAATTTTTTTAAAATCATAACAATAACTTGAAAAAATACATTACTGTAAAACTTTAATATCTTTATTTGTTCTTGATTATTTAAATATAGAGGATTGTGTTATAATCTTTTGTATGTAAGTGACAAATTAGTTAGAAATTAGTAATTCCAATAAGGGGGCTATTGATGAAACTTGAGAGAGAGGATTCAGACATCTTTTTTTCAGTGATATTACTGAGCACCTCTCTGAGTGAAAAATTTCTCTCACTTGCGCTTTCATTAGGCTCTGCATTCTTGTATTTCGGTTTTGGCTCTCTACAAGTAGCTTTATATTAACATCATCTATATGACCAGCAATACAAATATAAAAAGACCTTATCTTCCCAAACAATTCTAGCAAATAGATGTGGCTGTATTTGCCTGTTATAAGTCAAGTGAACTTTTGAGATTCGGTCCTGGTAACCAGATAAAGAATGTTCTGATTGGCTAGGGCTAGTCACATACTTAACTCTGGGCCTGGGTTAAGATCAGTCTCACTCAAACCACATGGATATAATGATTCATGTAGGGGAAATTAAGGTATTCGTTTCCAGAGAGGAAAAGGAAGCTGGGCAGGAACAGGAAATGTATGTCCACTACAAGAACTTGAAAAATGTCACATTAAGATCAACTTTACAAATACACTTGGACGTCACCAAGCTTCACTCTCTTTGTGTGCAAATAAGGTCATAGTAATATATATATCATGTTTTTTTTCCTAGCTTGCAGCTCACACCTTTATAGCAATCTATTCTCTATCCTCAGTCCTATCCCACCTGTGCAAGTTCTTTAAGGTTTCTTATTCTTGCTAATAGTTCTAGGAGTCTGCAAAGGTCTCACACGTTCTGACAGGTAACTTTTAAGCTATCACTGTTACTGCCACCCTAACTATGTAAAAGCCCTCCTTTGTCATTCTAGTTGGGTAAAGACTTGTTGGCTCACCTGTGACTAACCTCTTGGTCTACACCAACCTGTCTTAAGCAACCTGCTCCTATCATTTCCTTTGAGCCTCAGAGCTGGCAAATGCCTCCTCCTGATTTTCATCCTGGGACACTTATGATTCTCAGAGTATATTTTCTCCTCTTTTCTACCATTTTTCCTACCATGCATACAGCCCTCCCCTCTATTTTCTACAGTACTGCAGAAGGCTGATAATATGTAATGGATTTTATTGCATATCTGAAAATTACATTAAAAACTGATTTATGGTATATACTTCATGGGCTTGGATAGCCCATGTCATTTACTAATTGGGTCTAGCACAGGTGCTTCCTTGACTGGCCATTAGCCAGTTGCCTTCAGAAAGCCTACACTTCTTAGAATGAAGTCATATAGGCTGACCATATTTTAAAGAGCCAGCTATGACTCAGCCATATCAGAACAAAAATATCATAATAATAAATTAAATAATTATCCACCATGAGTTATTACTTTAACATACAAATATGAAAAATAGGCATTTGTTTGAAATTAGTATTATCTTGTGTAATTTTTCTGTCTCACAAATGCTATTATTTAAACACAGCAATAGGACTAAGTAACAGTGGCAATTAGCAGTAATTAATAGTAAGACTAATTAAATAATGTGTGTGAAAAATATAACAATAACTTTATGGTCCCTTGTGTTCTTTAATGTAACAGCTTAACTCTTAAAGCTGTTTAGTGGACGTTTATATTTTATAAGCTATATTATTGTATATTCTAAAGATACATAAATTTGAGTTGGGGGAAATTTGAGGGGGAGACAAACCATGAAAGACTGTGGACTCTGAGAAACAAACTGAGGGTTTTGGAAGGAAGGGGGGTGGGGCATTGGGTGAGCCTGGTGGTGGGTATTAAGGAGGGCACGTATTGCATGGAGCGCTGGGTGTGGTGCATAAACAATGAATTCTGGAACACTGAAAAAAAGTAAATAAACTGTTCTAAAGGAGAACATAAATATAATGAGGATAATTAAATGGATACTACCTATATTCAATTTAAGAAAATGTTGTTTTGTTTTGTTTTTCTGTTTGATGATAGAATAGGATACTTTTACTCCTTCTGTTTCTTTGACCACTAATACTTCTCTGAACTTCTTGTAGCCTTGAGGATAAAATTTTTTTCTTTTATGCAGTGGCAAAATTGAATTTGGCTAAATATAAAATTCATTTTGACTTACTGTTTTGTTCTTATCAAAGCCACAATACATTGATTCTTGGTGCCAGTCCAATATGATAACATCAAACTAAACACCCTCTCAACAAAAGCATGTGGCCATAGCGTATTTAGAATTTTACTTACAGGAATCAGCAGTCCTTTTCAATTTGTAGGGATTCATTTTCAATTTTCAACAATGCCATCCAGAGACTTCTGGTTTCTGATCTGATATGTAAAAATCTTAGAAGTTGTGATGTCTAGCCTTAAAATAAGAAAAGGGCCAAACTGAGAATCGTCCACTCTTAAACCCATCAAAGAATTGAGGTCACAGTTCAAACCACTACCTTAAAACTGGAGAAAGAGTCAGAGAAAGAGATCCAAAGCTTATCTGGAGCAGAAGCACACGACTAGAACCAGTACCTGTGAAGACTTACAACCATGTTTGATGAATCGCTGGAAGTTCAGCATTAACTAGCTGAAGAGTTAAAAGCTCCAGGGCCTCCAGTTCTAAGGGGTTCCCCACAATTTTGTGAGTTTCATGTCCAATAGTCTCACCATATTCTCAGGGTAAAGATCAAAGAAAAATCCCTTGTGCTTCTGCAAAAGGGAGGGAAAAACAGCAATTTTGAAGTAAGCTCAGAACACTCTGTTCTCCATTACGAAATTCTAAAGGTCAGTTATTTTGCCAGAGCCTAAGGGACCTGGGAAAAGTGAAATACCCAACCCAGGTCAGAAACATTTAGCTTTCTTGGATTACCTAAGAGGGTAAAACTAAAGGCAGAGAAGTAGTTGTAGAAGTTACAGCCCAGGGGCCTAGGCTCACTAAAAGACTAAGACCTAATAGAAAACTATAGAATGCTTCCTCTTCTCCCACAATTTGTTCCCACATAGATAGGGCTCTTTTATAATAACTAAAGATTACAGCTGAAAGAACATCAAGCCTCAGGCCCTGTTGAAGGTATCTCCAGGAAAAGCCAAAGATCACAGTAGAGACCAGAAAGAGGAAAATTTAGTCTCTGACACCCTCAGCTAGAGCAAACAGTAAACATAACCTACAGCTAATATCATACCTAATAGTAAGAAATTATATACTTTCTCCTTCAAATCAGAAGTAGAGCAAGGATGCCTCCTCTCACCATTCTTTTTCAACATTGTACAGAAAGTCCCAACTAACACAGTAAGACAAGAAAAGGAAACAAAAGGAATACAGATTGGAAAAAAAAAATAAATTGCTTTTGTTTACAAATGTCATGATTGTCTATGTAGAATATCCCATATTTTTTTAAAAGATTTTATTTATTTATTTGACAGAGATCACAAGTAGGCAGAGAGGCAGGCAGGGAGAGAGAGGAGGAAGCAGGCTCCCCACGGAGCAGAGAGCCCGATGTGGGGCTCGATCCCAGGACCCTGGGATCATGACCTGAGCTGAAAACAGAGGCTTTAACCCACTGAGCCACCCAGGCACCCCGAATATCCCATATATTTAACAACAACAACAAGTGGAACTAATAAGTGGTTATAGCAAAGCTGCAGGACACAAAGGTTAAATACAAAACCAACTCTTTCCAATTTACCAGCAGTATACATTGGGAAACTGAACTAAAAAATACAATACCACTTATATTAGCATACCCCAAATTAAATAGGCAGGTATAAACTCAACAATATATATACGAGACCTATGTGGGAAAAAACTACAAAACTCTGATAAAAGGAATCAAAGAAAAACTAAATAAATAGAGAGATCTTTCATATTTATGGATGGGAATACTCAATACTGTTAAGATTTCAGTCCAATTTGGACAATCCCAGTCCAAATACTAGCAAGTTATTTTGTAGATATCAACAAACTTATTCAAAAGTATAGGTAGAAAGGCAGAAGGCTCAGAAGAGCCAACAAAATATTAAAGAACAAAATAGAGGAGTGACACTCCCCAACTTCACTTATTACAAAGCCACAATATTCAAAAAAAGTAT
Organism: Mellivora capensis; assembly: GCA_004024625.1. Taxonomy (NCBI): domain Eukaryota; kingdom Metazoa; phylum Chordata; class Mammalia; order Carnivora; family Mustelidae; genus Mellivora; species Mellivora capensis. Next base: position 75,967 of record PISX010009088.1, read on the forward strand.
GATATTATTGAAAGAATAGAAAAATAAGTCAGTGGAACAGACTAGAAAGTTCAGAAGTAGACCCACATAAATATAGTAAAATGATTTTTAACAAAGACACAGATTTCTGAAGACACTGTTAAGAGAATCAAAGGTAAGTTACAGACTCAGAAATACTTGCTGAAAACATAATTGATAAGGGACTTGTATTCAAAATATATAAAGAATTCTTAACAATAAAGAAACAACCCAATAATATACAAAATATCTGAACATCAGATATATATTTGCCACGGATGGCAAATAAGCATATGAAAAAATGCTCAGTATTATATTTCATTAGTGAACTGCAAATTAAAACAATAATGAAAAATAACTATTTTAAATCATAGCTTAAATCAAAAGCACTGACAATAATATCCATTTTGTATATACTTGTTTCAGTAGATAAGATGTTTGTCACTAAGATCTTTTGCATGTATAAATTCATCATATAAATTATCCATATCTAAAATGTCCATTTTTGAGCATTCAGAAGCACATTGGATTTCATCACAATTTAAATCTTTCCAAGAAACTAGTTTTAATATATAGAGATAATCTGAACTTGTGAAAACAAAATTGGATAAAAAATCAGTTATGGTTTTAATAAAGATATTGAGAAAGTCCTATTAAATTTGGCTTTCCTTTTCTGTAGACATACTTTTGGATTTTTTTTTTAATAATTTTTTTTAAATTTCATTTCTTTTCAGCGTAACAGAATTCATAGTTTTACACCACACTCAGTGCTCCATGCAATGCGTGCCCTCCACAATACCCACCACCTGGCTCCCCCAACCTCCCAACCCCCACCCCTTCAAAACCCTCAGGTTGTTTTTCAGAGTCCATAGTCTCTCATGGTTCATCTCCCCCGCAATTTCCCTCAAGTTCTTTCTCCTCTCCATCTCCCCATGTCCTCCATGTTATTTGTTATGCTCCTCAAATAAGTGAAACCATATGATAATTGACTCTCTCTGCTTGACTTATTTCACTCAGCATAATCTCTTGCAGTCCTGTCCATGTTGCTACAAAAGTTGGGTATTCATTATTTCTGATGGAGGCATAATACTCCATAGTGTATATGGACCACATCTTCCTTATCCATTCGTCCATGGAAGGGCATCTTGGTTCTTTCCACAGTTTGGTGACCGTGGCCATTGCTGCTATAAACATTGGGGTACAGATGGCCCTTCTTTTCACTACATCTGTATCTTTGGGGTAAATACACAGTAGCGCAATTGCAGGGTCATAGGGAAGCTCTATTTTTAACTTTTTGAGGAAACTCCACACTGTTCTCCAGAGTGGCTGCACCAACTTGCATTCCCACCAACAGTGTAAGAGGGTTCCCCTTTCTCCACATCCTCTCCAACACACGTTGTTTCCTGTCTTGCTCATTTTGGCCATTCTAACTGGTTTGAGGTGGTATCTCAATGGGGTTTTAATTTGAATCTTCCTGATGGCTAGTGATGATGAATATTTTTTCATGTATCTGATAGCCATTTGTATGTCTTCATTGGAGAACTGTCTGTTCATATCTTGTGCCCATTTTTTGATATGATGACCTGTTTTGTGTGTGTTGAGTTTGAGAAGTTCTTTATAGATCCTGGATATCAACCTTTTGTCTGTACTGTCATTTGCAAACATCTTCTCCCATTCTGTGGGTTGCCTCTTTGTTTTGTTGTGCAGAAGCTTTTGACCTTGATGAAGTCCCAAAAGTTCATTTTTGCTTTTGTTTCCTTTGCCTTTGGAGACATATCTTGAAAGAAGTTGCTGTGGCTGATATCAAAGAGGTTACTGCCTATGTTCTCCTCTAGGATTCTGATGGATTCCTGTCTCACATTGAGGTCCTTTATCCATTTCGAGTTTATCTTTGTGTACAGTGTAAGAGAATGGTCG